>JABUQX010144794.1:42500-50000 GCA_015478945.1 Trachelipus rathkii | reverse complement strand
ACGTCTCGAGAATCTTGAATCTCCTAATTTCGATGTTCTGTGGCTAAAAATCTTTCTCCCTACTACTATCATTATCTTGTGTTTCTGCTACTGCTCCCCTAATGGAACAGATTTTCACGTTCTTTTTGACTATCTTACTACTTCTCATGAGACTGTTACTTCTTCCCATCCAAATGCTGAGGTCCTCTATTTAGGGGATTTCAACGTACACCACACTGAGTGGTTGGGCTCCTCTCACACTGATGCAGGTGGGGAGGAGGCCAAAACATTCAGCATTCTCAACGATCTGGAACAGTTAATTAAGGAACCTACACATATTCCAGATCGTCCTAACCAATTCTTGAATACGCTTGACTTATGTTTCACCACTACTCCTTCTCGTTTTAAATACACCATTTCTCCTCCTATTGGTAACTCTGACCACAATCTTGTAGCTCTTAATTATAATACTTTTTCTCCAGCAGCTCCACCATGCCCTAAACGTAATTTCTGGCACTTTAATCGGGCTAATTGGGGGGAATTGCGTTGTTTTTTGGCTAACTACTCTTGGAATGAATCCTGCTTTGACTCGGGGGATGCCTCGGTCACCGATGGGATGAGCAGGTTCATTCCATCTTCAACTAAATCTTTTTCTCCCCAAAATCCATGGTTCGATGGAGCTTGTTCTCGCGCCATTAAGGAGAGAGACATTGCGTATCGGGCATGGAAAAACTCTCATTCTCCTATTACTCTTACTAATTTTCATTCTGCTCGGAATCGTTGCAGGGATACTATTCGACAGGCTAAGCGCACTTTCACTAAAAGAAGGTGCGACAACCTGCTTGGTTCTCCTACAGATAAAAATTTCTGGCCCCTTGCCAAAAACATCTCTAACAACTTTTGTAAATCTGCCTTTCCTCCCCTTATTCGCTCTGACGGTTCTGTTGCTAATTCTCCAATTGCTGGCCTCCTTTTTCATCTACTCTACTTGGATTTATCACATCCCTCCTCCTACTCCTTCTCCTCAGGCTTTCATGCCTTTACTCCGTGATTACACATGATCGTGCATGGGATCATGAGATCTATGAACGTCAGGTATTAGTGGCTGGATGGCATTCTTCCTCAGGTTTTGAGGAGGTGCTTGACACAGCTGAACTGTTCAACTCTACTTATGTTCATTTTCCTCGTGTTAGCACATAAACCAACTGATCCCGAAAGCTGATCCTTTCTAATCCACTTATAGCCATTTCTGTATTTCTATCTTCCAAAATCTTAGCTCTTCTTAACTCCTCATTTCCTGGATCATGGGTCTCATCCCTCTTTCAGATCATCAGTATAGCTGTCGCCGGGATCAACTGGTGACATACTTTCCTATCTAACTGATTTATGGTCTTCTGCAATTAGACCATGGTGTGCTTTTGACATATCTAAAGTTTTGATCGGGTTGGCAGCGCTTCACGCTCTTCTGAAGTTCCTTCCTTCTCTTCCTTCTCTTTTTACGGTCTAGTTTTCTCCGATCGCTCTATATCAGCACTTTCGCGTTGATGGAGCGATCTCTTCCCTTTCCTTGTTACATTGTGATACCCGCAGCAGTTCCACCCTTATTCTACTATCAACGATTCAGCTGTACTTCCAACTCTGTTAACTTAGCCGATGACTCACCTCCACTTCACTGGGTCTGTCTCTTTTTTCTTCTAGAGCTGCTTCGCCTCAGCCTGATTCTATCTTGTCGATCTGGGATGATTTCCCGGTGGTCACTGCAACCTTGTAATCTAACCTAAAACTTAACTTTCTACATCTCCCTTCAAAGACACTCCCAACTTTCTATTTCTTCGATTTAACGTCTCTCCTGTGAATAACATAAACATTCTGTCTAATATAAACATAAATACACTGTGTTGAAACCTCATATTCAATGGTTAAAAAGGAGGAAATGAAAACCGGGAGTTCTGACCAGGTTGCGGGAATTTTTCCTCTCTGCACAGCTGCCTAGCAGGTAAGGGGCCTTATTCGCCCTTGTATGGAGTACTCGTTCTCACACATTTGGGAAGGCCTGGCCCTTCTGGGCTGGATAGGCTGAGTCTAAAGGCCAAGAGACCAATAAACTGTCCCCACTTTCAAACTCTCTTGACCCCCATCTCTGCGAGGACGTAACGTTATCTCTTTTCTTTAGGTACTACAACGGTAGATGCTCAGAGGAGTTGGCCACTCGCATTCCACCTCCGCGTCGCCCTCGCAATACAAGGGGTGCCATGCTCTCGCATGAATTTTGCGTGAGTATTGAGAACCCCAGACTTGTTCGTTGTGGTGCCTCTTTCTTTCCAGCTACTTCTGTTCTGTGGAACTCCTTGCCTTCTTCTGTTTTTCCAACTGTATTTAATCTTCCTCTCTTTAAAGCCCACGTCTGCGCTCACCTGAGAGATTTGCCTTAGGCTGGGGATTGGGTGGGGTTTTCCTTGTTTTATTTTCCGTCCTCCTTGAAAAAGGCTTGGCCTGTGAGGAAAGGATCAAATATATATATATAGAAAGATATATATATATATATATATATATAGCAGTGATATATATATATATATATATATATATATAGCATATATATATATATATATATATATATATATATATATATATATATATATAGTATATATATATATATAATATATATATATATATATATATATATATATATTATTATAAATTAGATATAAAGAGAGAGAGAAAACAGCATATGTATATATATATAAGGTTAACATATATATATATATATAGTATATATATATATATATATATATATATATATATATATATATATATATATATATATATATATATATATATATGTTATATATTTATATATATATATATATATATATATATATATATATATATATATATATATATATATATATGTGTATATATATATAGTATATATATAAGGGTATAAACATATTTGTTAATAATATATATATATATTAGTGATGGGACGATTAATCGTCATCGTCATCGTCATCGGCAAAAATCGGCATATTTTTTTCCAATCGTCATCGTCATCGTCATCGGCAATTTTTGCCGATTATTTTGCCGATTAATTGAACAAATATTAAGAATTTTGGATAATATTAAAACTCAATAATATATATGGGAAAGTAGGGTAATGACGCTCAGGTGGGTAATCCCGCTCACCCAAGTTTTTCCTGAAACGCTTGAAATTACACTATGGTATCAGTGTTGCCGTATCGTGTGCATCAATATAAGACGACAGTAGTCGACTGACTGCAGGCGAAAGAGTACTTTGATTGTGATGTTCAAATTTATTATTTTTCACTTTTTCATATAAAATTGGAAGTCTCTATGATAAAAGGTAACAATTTTTACGTTTTAATTTAGAACTTTTTATTATTATTTATATCATCTACATGCATTTAGTATTTAATTCACATACTTAGTTTTTTGAAAATGCTTTTGTGTGCCATAAAGTAATCCAAAAATATCAAACATGTCGAAGGGGGGGTAATGGCGTTTGGGTGAGCGGAATTACCCCAAATAATATATATATATAGTATATATAAATATATATATATATATATATATATATATATATATATATATATATATATATATATATATATATATATATATATATATATATATATATATATATATATATACGCACTACTTAACGGATGTCAAGAAGAATGGAACGATGTACATAAAAGGCTTCGTGGACAGTAGCAACAATGCAGGCAGCAATGAATGCAGTAGCTTCAGGAACATCGATTAGAAATGCCTCAAAGGAATATAACATTCCCTTTAGTTCAAATTAAGGATAGAATTAAGGCAGGATCGTGCTATGCACCATCCTATTGCCTCCAATAAACAATTTACACTCTGCGCGCCATTACCCTACCATGTGAACGCTATTGCCCTCCATGTTCGGGTAATACCGCTCAAGGACTAATTCACTAAACTCGTTAATATTTTTTGGGGAATTTAGTTTTAAATTTTGAATTGCTGCTACTTGTTCTCAATTCATTTAAGATTATCTTCGATAATAAAGTTTTAATTTTTCTTTAAATTTAAGTTTGTTATTTGATTTTGCTTATTGCAACGCGATTTGTCCACTTTTCCCCTTATATATATATATATATATATATAGGTGGTATATATATATAGCAGTTATCTTATATATATATATATATATATATATATATATATATATATATATATATATATATATATATATATATATATATATATATATATATATATATATATATATATATATATATATATATATATACCCATTCCAATGTATGACATTCCAGTGCCTAATGGTTCGCCTTTCTGTTCTGCGTTTATATCCACACTCATCCTCCAGACATCTTACACCTTTTATCCACATATCATATGCACATACTTATATCCACACCACTCTTCTAGACAACATCTTACAGACATCCCTATCCCTCCCTTTATATCCTGTGTGGGGAGAAAAATTAACACTGACATCGTATGTCCTGCGTAATGTGGGAAGGCAACTATGATGGTAGTTGGGTCTACCACCAATTTATCTTGCCATGAGCTCTACCAATGCATAGCTCAGAGAAGGTTGTGATCGCCGTAAGCGGCGTTCTATCTTTCGGCGAAAATGTATGAATCGTATGGATACATGGAATGTCAGAGGAATAAATGTTGAGGATCAGAGGAGAGAGATGTATTTAGAAAGGGCAAATTTGATTTGCTCGCTGTGACTGAAACAGATGAAAGGAAACGGTGAAAATGAGTGGTGTGGTGTGAAATGTGTTGGTGTTTAAAGAAATGAGAGGGGGATAGAAAGATTTGCAATTCTGATGAGCGACTTGTGGTAGAGAGCTATGGTAGATTTTGTGTGTGTGAGTGCTAGAATTCTAAAAGTTAAATTTAAGTTTGAATAGGTAAAAGTATGTGTGGTTGCGACATATAATACATATAATATAATAAATACACAGTAATAAGATAGAACATTTGTTTACTGCTAGGCAACTCAGGATTGCATTCCCTGTACAACCAATACTTAGTCATTTATTTCATATTTGGGTGTGCCCAAGTATATTATATAAATTAAAATAGTATCTTTAAGGAATAGTAAATGAAATATAATATTAATAACTTTTTTATGTTTATGTTTATTCAAAAAATATTCCATTTACATTTTCCAGTAAGTATTAATAAAGTTTAGCTACTATCTTTTATGATTTAACATGATTACAATTTGCAAGAAGATTCTTTAACTAGATACAATATAAAGAATAAAAATAATTTGTTATTTTTTTATTTTTGTTTATTCCAAAACCACGTGGTCCATCACAACAGCTGATTCCAAATGTTTGTAAGCAAGCGTTCGTTTATGCACGAAATTCGTCCTAAAACTGAGTGAGCATTTCTTATCCAGCGTAAGCACAAATGACAAAAACGATAACGGTCTTTTTTGATAAAATTCAAAAGAAAACTTTATTTTAATAAAAGAGCTTCACACCTATAAAAATATTAAAGCCGTTTTCGTTTCTGCATTTGTGCTTACGAAACGTAAGAAATGCTCGAGTTTGCGTTCATTTTTGTCAAACTTAGCGCAAAAACGAAAAAAATGCTCACCAAACGTAAGGAATTTCCTTAATTCTGTAAGGTTGTTATTTCCCGTGCTTGCCGAATTTAAGCACGTTCTTACGAAAAAATGTAAACAAACAAGATGGCGGCGTGGTAGGTCCGTTTGGTTTGATGAATGATTCATTCAATAAAATTAGATTTAAATCTAATTTCTTCCAAATCGATAAACTCCATCACAATAGTTGATCAATTATTTGTAATATAAACCATTCGCTATTTTTTCTGTTTATTCCAAAACCACGTGCTCCATCAAAACGGCTGATTCCAATTGTTTGTAAACAAAAGTAACTTTTATATGAAATCATGATAGTTTATACACAAAATTCGTGCTAAAATTGGGGTGTCGTAGAAGGCAACTAAGTGATGGTGGTAGTTGGGTTGGCTGCCCACTACCACTTATCTTTTGCCAGGAATGCTAATGCATAGCTCAGAGAAGGTCGTGAGCGATGTAAAGTTTGCTCTGGGTCTTTCTAAAATGTATGAATCATGGATACATGGAATGTCAGGAGAAATAAAATGTTGAGGAGAAGAGGAGAGAGGTGATGGATGTATTTAGAAAGGGCAAATTTGATTTGCTAGCTGTGACTGAAACAAAGATGGAAGGAAACGGTGAAAATGAGTGGTGTGGTGTGAAATGTGTTTATGTTGGTGTTTAAAGAAATGAGAGGGGGATAGAAAGATTTGCAATTCTGATGAGTGACTTGTGGTAGAGAGCTATGGTAGATTTTGTGTGTGTGTGAGTGCTAGAATTCTAAAAGTTAAATTTAAGTTTGAATAGGTAAAAGTATGTGTGGTTGCGACATATGGTCCATCTGAGGGTAATGTTGAAGAGTGCGATTTTCTGGGATAATCTAAATGATGTTTTGGATGGGGTGAGTAGGGGATTTAGTTCATTTGCCACATATCTGCCCACCTAAAGATTTTTTTACAGTTGTCACCACCATTCACAGTCAGAGCCCTATTCAAGGAGGGGGTGTAGTACGCTCAAAAGTTCACTCTCTAGCGCAAATTACGCAGATGAGCACAGACGCAGGCTTTAAAGTGAGGGAGATTAAATACAGCAGGACATGCAGAAGATGGAAGAGAATTCCACAGAACAGAGGTGGCGGGAAAGAAGGAAGCACCACAGCGAACTAGCCTGGAGTTACCAATATCAACACAAATATCAACACAGATACAGCACTCCTTGTGCTACGAGGGCGTCGTAAAGGTGGTGGTACGCAAATGATAAGTTCCCTCGAGCACTTGCCGCTGGGGTGCCTATAGAATAGAGATAAAGCATATTTTAAATGAATGAGTCACAGAAGATTTTGGCCTTTGACTCGACCCTATCCAAAAGCCGGGTGAAACAGAGCCTCCCCCCAGATATGAGAGCAGTACTCCACAAAGGCGATGAGACCTTGTATAGCTGGAGCAACTGAGAAGAAGGAAAAAGTCTCGTAGTCTAAATAGATTCCAGTTCTTGAGGCCTCTAGCAAACTGGCGGTGATGCTGATATTTCAATAAGATACTTTTTTGGTTATACCAGGATGTTTACACTGTCAACAGGAGAGACGAGAGAACCGTCGAAAAATACATAGGAAAGTTAAAATGCGTTTTAGGGAAGGCGATTTGCAGAAGGGCTTTTAAAGAATTGAATTTCACAAGGTTCAGACGACCCCATCCGTAAATTCTATCCAGATCAGCGAGAATAGAATAGGAAAGATTAAGACGAGAGGCAATTCTAGAAGTAAAAGAGGAAGCAGAACTGAAATGAGTTGAAGAATGAAGGGTCGAGTCATCGGTATATGAGTGGATAGAGTTAGAGGTGCAGGTGAGAAGATCATTAATGAAAAGTAGAATAAAGTATGAGATAAGACAGAACCCTGAGGAACACAT
>JABUQX010144794.1:27500-37500 GCA_015478945.1 Trachelipus rathkii | reverse complement strand
GGAGGAGAGGGTGTGAAGGAAGCAGTGTTGAAGTTTATCAACAAGTGTTGGAGAGAAAGTGAGGTTCCAGAGGGATGGGGAAAAACCATCATTATACCAATATATAAAGGAAAGGGAGACGTGGGTGAATGTAATAATTACAGAGGTATTTCGTTATTGGACCATCTGGCAAAAGTATACGAAAGGATACTTGAAAGAAGAGTGAGGGCAATTGTGGAACCCAGACTTGGGGAAGAGCAGTATGGGTACAGGGCGAATAGAAGCACCACAGATCTTATGTTCGCCCTGAGAATGATAACGGAAAAGATAATAGAATACAACAAAAAGGCATACATCGCATTTATAGATCTGAGAAAGGCATTCGATTCGGTACCTAGGAAGAAATTGTTCGAGGTTTTAGAGAGAGATTACGGAGTGGGTGGTTACTTAAGAAAGGCTTTGGAGAGTATGTATAAAAATGACAAATGTAATGTAAGAACTGGATATGAAAACGAGAAATGGTTTGAGGTGGGAGCTGGCGTTAAGCAGGGAAGTGTATTGTCACCAATTCTGTTTGTAGCATATTTGGATGTAGTAATTAGGGCAGTGAGGGAGGAGGTGGAGGACTTGGATGGAGATGTGATGGCTTATGCGGATGACCTGGCGTGCTGGAGTGAAGACGGAGATAAACTGAGGAGGGTGGTGTTGGCTTTTGATAGTAAACTGAGAGAAGCGGGCCTGTGCATGAACGTAGATAAAACAGAAATTATGATAGTTAGTAGAGAGGATGGAGAAGAGTTGGTGGTGGAGGTGGATGGTGTGGTGATTAAAAACGTAGAGAAATACAAGTATCTGGGGGGAATGTTTGGTAGAGAGGGAGGAAGCCTTGGAGATTGCGAGCAGAATTGATAAGTACGGGAGAACAGTTAGAGCTTTGTATCCTATCATCAGGGATAATGAGATTGGAGGGGAGGTGAAGAGGATAATTTTCGAGAGCATTTTAACACCGGTTCTTCTGTATGGGGCGGAAACATGGAGTATGACAACAAGAGAGGAGAGCAGAGTGCAGACTGCTGAAATGAATGTATTGAGAGCGATGGCCGGAAAGACCAGGAGGGATAGAGTGAGAAACGAAAGAATTAGAGAAGGTATAGGAGTAATACCTATTATTAACAAAGTAGATGTAGCAAGACTAAGGTGGTGGGGACATTTGGAAAGGATGGAGCGTGGCAGGGTGGCCAGGAGGAGGTGGGACTGGAGACCGGAAGGAGGCAGACCAAGGGGAAGACCACGGAAGAAATGGAAGGACTCCGTAGAAGATTCGCTGAGAAGACATCAAATGCCATCTATGATTCAGCTGATCGAAGAACGGGTCTTGGAAGATAGAAGGGAGTGGAAGAAGAGGTTGGCCGTGCTGACAGGCTCACGATAAGTGGGAAGGAACTATGTGCCCTGTCTTAGAAAAATAAAAAAAAAGTATATAAAAAAAAAAAAATATATATATATATATATATATATATATATATATATATATATATATATATATATATATATATATAGGGTGTTTCGGAATTGCACGGCAATATTTTAGGTATGGGTTCTCACCACAATGCAAACAATAAAGGTTACATTAGCGTATGTTTAAATTTAGTTTATAACCGAGATATCAGATGTTAAAGTCGAATTTCTCTCTGAACACTAGCATACGTTCATTTGTTTAACAGGTGAGTGCATTTTTGTCATTCCAGTATTAGACTCTGTGGGTGGTTACTCATCTGATTGTTCTGTTCTGGGTTATGTGTGAGCAATAGTGTGCAGTTCAGTTAAGATCATCATGGTGACACCACGAATGTGTTCACATTTAAGAGAAACAACAGACATGCTTTTAACGTATGGCGCGGTACATCAAAATGGTCTTGCTGACATTCGAAGATATCGTGAAAATCCCATCAGAGGAAGAATACCGATCAGAAACGTTTGAGGCCATTGTAAACGCCTCAGGAAATGGCACGTTGAAGCCTGTACGAGAAACGCCGGTCAACAAAGGACCATAGACGTACTGCTGACGTTGAAGAAGAAATACTCATGCTGTTCAGTTATCTCCTAGTACTATATAGCACCTGAAGATTGCTTCGTTTCGATGTGTTCTCTACCAGCATATGGCGAACATTGCGCGAACAACAACTGTACCCATTTCACGTTACCCCTGTGCAAGAGCTGTTACCACATGACAGACAAGCGCAGACATTTCTCCAGTGGCAAGATTTCGAAAATGCACACGATCCTAACTCCTGAGCCGGCTCATTACCGATGAATCCTGCTTTACAAGGAATGGGATTACTAATTATCGAAAACGCCCATACCTGATGATGAAAACCCTCATACGACAGTTACTACACATTACCAACATAACATTTCATTAAATGTCTGGTGGTCTTCTAGGCGACAATTTAGTCATTCTCTTTTTCCCACCTATTCAGGGGTATCTTACCTGCATTTTTTGCAGCATCATCTACCTGAGCTTCTACAAGATATTCCGATTGCCAATAGGCAGGGGATGTGGTTTATGCATGACGGTGCACCGGCTCACTATTCGCACATATTGTCAGGAATTATTTGTAAACACAAACCTACGGTCAATGGGTAGGGAGCAACGGTCCTGTGGGAAATGACCACCACGATCCTTCGATTTAACGCCATTGATTACTTTCGTGGGGCTGATGGAGTCTATGGTTTATTCTACGTCTGTTCAATTGCAAGAGGAGCTATAAAATCAGATAGTGGATGTCAGCAACTATCAATGCTTTGTCCTGATGCTATAAGATGCCACAGAAGCATGGATACGTCGTGCAGAATGCCGTATCCAGAAGATGGAGGCCACTTTGAGCCAATTACCTAACCCGCAATTATGAAATAAATAACTTGTATGACCCAATATCTCGTTAATAAGTACTTCTGCCCTATGTTTATATGACCAAAATTGTTTATAATGTAGTTGGGAACCATAAGTAAAAAATCTCTTTTAAACACTGATTCATATGAAGAGTATATATATATATATATATATGTTATATATATATATATATATATATATATATAAGAAGTAAATATATATATATATATATATATATATATATATATATATATATATATATATCAGGCTAGGTTCAAGTACAAGTACTTGTACTTGTACTTGTACATTTTTTGGAGTACTTGTACTTGTACTTGTACTTGCAGTTTCTAAAACCACTGTACTTGTACTTGTACTTGTACTTGAGCCTTTTGTACTTGGTACTTGTGCTTGGTACTTGCAAGTACTTTTGGCATTTTTAACTTGCCAATATTTTTTTTCTTTTTATCATTTTCCTACGTATTGATATTTTTTATAAATGTATTCTAAATAAATTTCCATTTATGAATGTAAAGTATGTCATTATTTATATATATATATATATATATATATATATATATAAATATATAGTCGAAAAGAAAGATATATATATATATATATATATATATATATATATATATATATATATATATATATATATATATATATATATATATCATCATCATCATCAACCACCTTTTTTTCCCCAAGACTGGGGGTAAGGTGCGTAACATGTACCAGAAAAACAGTAGCAGAAGAATATGACATAAGTCGAAAAGAAAGCCCAGCCTTACCTCCCTTTTATAGCTACTAGTAACTCGCTGCACAGAAAACTAGCCCTGAGAATTACGACCGTGATGGACCCCTCACTATGGTGAGCCCTGCCACGGGAGCCTATCCCTTTGGCCCAGGTGGGGCCACACAACCATACACCTCTCACAAACCCTGCCATTTACCCTATTATGCACTTTTTCTGCCCATGCCAAACTCACATTTCACCCCTCCAGACATTCTTTTTGCTGACTCATCCACTTTTTCTTCGGTCTCCCAGCCAGTCGATTCCCAACACACTCATCACTATACATCCGCTTAACCAACCGACTATCATCCATTCTTCCACATGACCAAACCATCTAAACATACTTTCTTCATTTATTCTCTCATTTATCCCTTTTTCACACCATACAACTCTGTAATACGTTCATTCCTCATTTTATCAATTCTTCTCACACCTAACACGCCTCTAAGATTGTCCATCTGAACACATTGAACTTTAGATCTATATATCTATATATCTTATTCCAGACCATAGTCTCACATTACTATACATTAACACAGGTAACAACTACCATCAAGCAAGACACTAGCGCACTCAAGACTTAGTCTCTTTACATCCACCAAGATTAATTACACCAGCCTCCTTCCTGCAATTCACAACTTACCTACTACACTCGGCATCTCCGTTCCTTTTTCGTCCAACATATATATATATATATATATATATATATATATATATATATATATATATATATATATATATATATATATATATATATATATATATATATATATATATATATATATATAATATATATATCCTAAATATTTAAACTCAGTCACTTGTTCCAGCTGCTCACCATCTAGCATAACTTCACACCGAGGACTGTCCTCACTCACAACCATAACCTTACTCTTATCTACGTTTACTTTCAAACCCCTCCTTTTACACACCCTTCACCAATCTTCTCAAACTTCAGATTCACATTCACCTCACAAAACCATATTATATATATATATTATATAAGAGTATATATATATATATATATATATAAATAGCATATATATATATATATATATATATATATATATATATATATATATATATATATATATATATATATATATATATATATATATATATATATATAGTGGCGTTTCTATAATCATTGAATATGGATGTAGTATAACAAAACGTTTGGGGGGTATAGTTCCGAGGGATTGGAAGAGGTCAATATTCGTACCTTTATATAAGGGTAAGGGGAAAATGTAACTGTAAGCATTATAGGGTAATTAGTTTATTGAGTGTTGTAAGGAAGATATATGTTGATATTTTGGTCGAAAGAGGCAATGAATGAGTGAACTGATTGGTGAGGAACAAGGTGCGTTTAGAAGTGGTAGAGGATGTGTGGATCAATCTTTACATTGAAACAAATGATTGGGATAATGAGGGAGGAGAAGAATAAATTGTATTTAGGATTTATGGATTTGCAACATGCGTATAATAGGATTAATAGGGAATCTATGGCAGGTGTTAGTGATATGGTGTTGGTGGTAAGCTTCTGAATAGAATCAAAAGTATGTATGACGATAGTGAAGCGTGTGTAAGAATAAATAGAGTCGAAAGTGATTATTTTAATATTAATAGCGGAGTGAGACAGGGATGTGGTATGTCTCCTTATCAATCCAATCTGTATATGGATGAGGTTATGAAAGAATTAGAGGTAGGGGTGACAAGGGATAGAGTTAGAATGATGGAGAATGGATGAGAGTGGAGGATTCCCTACCTATTATATGAGGATGATTTGGATTTGTGTGGCGAATCTGAAGAGAGTTTGAGAGGACTAGTAGAGAGATTTGGTAGGGTGTGTAAAAGAAAGGGTTTGAAAGTAAACGTAGATAAGAGTAAGGTTATGGTTGTGAGTGAGGACAGTCTCCGGTATGATTATGCTAGATGGTGAGCAGCTGTAAGAATTTAAATATTTAGGATACATGTTGAATGAAAAGTGAGCGGATGATGCAGAGTGTAGTAGGAAAATTGTGAATGGCACTAAGATGGCTGGTGCAATTAAATCGTTGGGATGTAAAAGGACTAAGTGTTGAGTGCGCTAGGTCTTACATGAGGGTATTTTGATCCGTGTTAATGTATAGTAGTGGGACTATGGTCTGGAATAAGAGGTATAGATCTAAATTACAATGTGTTCAGATGGACAATCTTAGTGGCGTGTTAGGTGGGAAAAGAAATGATAAAATGAGGAATGAACGTATTAGAGAGTTGTTTGGTGTGAAGATTGGGGTAAATGTTTTAATATTAATATTTTAATTTTTATATTAATGTTGATAAGGATGACAGACGGTCGGTTAAACGGATGTATAGTGGTAAGTGTGTTGGGAATCGACCGGATGGGAGACAGAAGAAAAAGTGGAATGAGTCAGAAAAGGAATGCTTGGAAGAGAGAAATGTGAGTTTGGCAGAGGCGAGAAGAAAGGTGCATAACAGGAGTGAATGGTGGGTTTTGTGAGGAGATATGGTTGTAGCCCACCTGGGCCAAGGAATGAACCCCACATTGACGAGAGGTCATAGTTGAGGGTCAATCGCGGTCCCGTGAAGCTCTAGGGTGGATTTTTCTGACTGCGACGAGTTCTCACTAATTGGTATAAAGGGGGCGGTAAGGCTGGGCTTTCTTTTCTACTTGCTTCATATTCTTCTACTATTTTTATGTTTCCGGTATATGTTACGCACCTTGCCTCCAGTCTTGGGGAGATAAGATGGGTGGTGATGATGATGATGATAATGATGATGATGAATATATATATATATATATATATATATATATATATATATATATATATATATTATATATATATATATATATATATATATATATATATATATATATATATATATATATATATATATTATATATATATATATATATATATAATAAGTTTTCATAAAGAGTACTTGTACTTGTACTTGTACTTCTGATACCATGTACTTGTAATTTGTACTTGTACTTGAACAAATTCTAGAGTACTTGTACTTGTAACTTGTACTTGAACAATTCTAGAGTACTTGTACTTGTACTTGTACTTGAAAAAATGTACTTTTGAACCCAAACCCTTCATATATTTATATATATATATATATATATATATATATATATATATATATATATATATATATAGGTATATATATATATATATATATATATATATATATATATATATATATATATATATATAAATATATATATATATATATATATATATATATATGTATATATATATATATATATATATTTATATTTAAACATATATTTTAAAATATTGAAGAGAAATATATATATATATATATATATATATATATATATATATATATATATATATATATATATATTCTCACCAGGCGCGAAGATATATCCTCCTATTCCTCCACCTTTTCGAGGTTTCGTCCTCTCTTCATTGCAGCCGCCGCAACTCCATCCACCCATCTCTTCCTTGGTCTTGAACATGGTCTTCTTCCCTACGGACGTAGAGTATAACATCTTGCAGAGTATGTTTCATCTTTCATTCTTCTAACATGTGCGTATCATCTCAACTGCTGTTTTCCTACCAGATCCAAGATAAACTCCACCTCCAGTTCCCGCCTAATCTCCACGCTTCTTCTTCTCTCCCATCTATTTGCTCCGATTAATTATCAGTCTTAGCACCCTCATCTCTGTCGCCTCCACCCTACTTCTGGTTTTAGTGGTGAGAGTCTACGCCTCCGCTCCATACATCAACATCGGTCTTAACATCGTGGTATAGATGAAATATTGCACCTTTCTTGGCATATGCCTATTTCTCAATTCCGGGTACAACTGCCTCACTCATCACGAGAATTTTTCGATGTTCCCCTCGATCTCCTGAGTCATCTCCCCTCCCGAGTTCACCGTCACTCTCAGATAACTGAAGCCCTCCGTGTCTCGCAACACGACCCCATCCATCTGGATCTCACATCTCTCCCTCTCCCTCGAAATCTTCATCACCTCCGTCTACTTTTTGTTCATCCTCATCTCCTCATCCCGTGGCACTTCCGACCATCTTGTCATCACCCATTGCAATGACTCCTTATCTATCGTCACCATCGCTTTGTCATCAGCATATACCATAGCCATCCCCTTTTGCTGCTCCAGCTCCACCTTTCTTATACATTTATCCATATACATGACAAAAGTAGGTGTGAGAGCACACCTCCCTGTCTAACTCCCGTCTCCACCTGAAACAACTCTCCAACCCCATGTGACGTTCTAACAACACTTTCATTTCCTATACATTTCTTCTATTACTCTGACTAACTTTCGGCCTATTCCGTAGTATGAATCACGTATCGTTTCCCAAAGCTTTTCTCTAGGCACCGCGTCAAAAGTTCACTCCAAATCGAATGAAGATACATAAATGTCTCTTGTTCACTCTTTTTTTTCTAAATTATCATCTTTAAGCTGAATATCAGATCAGTTGTTCTTCTTCTTCTTGGTCTCTAAATCCGAGCTGTGCTTCGTTTAGTTTATTCGCTGCTATCTCTCTCAGTCATTTTTCCAATATTCTCTCATATACTTTACTTGCATGCGTAAGCTAGGGTATTCCCCTATAGTTTTTACAATCACTCCTATCCCTTTTCTTAAAAATTGGGAATATTATGACTCTGCTCCAATCCTTTGGTACTCTCTCCTCCTTCCAAAAACCATTAAACAATCTCAACATCCACTTTACCACATTCCCACCTTAAATACTTCTGCAGGCAGTCCGTCGCAACCCGGGCTCTTTCCGTTCTTCATCCGTCTTATTCCATCCTTATCTTCCTCCAGTGTTATCGGTCGCAACTCCTCCCCCATTACCACCGTATCATCTTCTCATATCTGTCTTCTCCATCCCTTCTTCTCTTTTTAATATAATTCCGAGTAGTATTCCCTCCATTTACCTTCGACCTCCTCCATGTTCCACTAGTAGCATTCCATTTTTATCTTTAACAGAGTGTGATGCTGCAGTGTCTTTTTTAAAATTTCCTCGATATGTTATAAATGAGCTTTTTAATTCCACTCATGACTCTTCTTAGCTGGCCTCTTATTCTCTCCCACGACCTCTCTTTAGCATTTCACTTTATTTCTTCAGCTATGTTCCACTTTTCTACATATTACAATCTAGTCTCCGGGTTTCTTCTCTTAATCCATTTTATAAACGCATTTGATTTATCCTTTATTACCTGTTTCACCTCATCCGTCCACCACATAGTACTCTGTTTTCTTCCTCCAATTTTCTTCACTCCCACAGTCTCCCTAATACTCTTTTCTATTTTTTCTTTAAAATTTTTCCACTCCTTATCAATTCCCTCAAAAATATCTTCGTCATTTGGTTTAAAGATTCCTATCTTCTTAGTTAGTGTGTCAATCATCGGACCTTCACTCAACTTTTCCACCGCAAGTCTTATTCTTTCCTTGTTCCTCACTCGGATTGGTCTTTCTAAACTAAATTTCAGTACCACCAGTCTATGATCCGAGCCAAAAGATACTGGTGGCATGCTTTTTACATCCCTTACGATTCTTCGATCATTCACCATTATCAAATCTATCATTGATTTACCTGCATAGCTTCCCATTTCACTATTCCGTCTATGCTACGTCCACTTGTGCGATTCCTGATGCACATAAAAGGTATTCATAATGGACAAATTGTTTTCAACCACGAAATCTATAAGTCTTTCCCTTCCCGGCCTTTTCTCTCCGACTCCATTTACCCCCACCACTGTATCCCTTCCCATCCTTTCTCTTCATACGTGTGCGTATAAATCTCCCATCAAGATCTTAATTTCCGCATTCATGCCGTTATTTAAATTCTGCAGCTGTTCATAGAATTCCACCTTCTCATTCAGTGATCTACCCTGGTGTGGCACATATACCTGTATCAATCCTACTCTTCTTCCTTTCAACTTAAATATCACCGCCATCAATTTCTTATTCCAATAAATCACCTCTTACACTCTGGCTTCCATTTTCGGAGTCACTATCAGTGCTACGCCGTATTTCATTTCTGATGCTCTCCCCTTAAACATCATCCAATAATCTTGGTGTAATCGTCGTCTCCCCTCTCCATTCAATCGCGGCTCAAGCACACCCAGCACATCCAACCTGCGCTCCCGCATCATCTCCACAACCTCCTTTCCCTTATCTTCCATCGTACTTACATTAATTGTTCCAAATCGCTTTTCAGTTTTCGTAGTCCTTTTTCTCGCCGTGTGAGTAACCGAAAAGATCCGTCAGATTTTTACTTATTAGCTATAATACTTTAATTTGTTACTTCACATTTATATTTAAA
>JABUQX010144794.1:0-17500 GCA_015478945.1 Trachelipus rathkii | reverse complement strand
AGTCTACTTTTGAGTAATATAATATTTCAAAAATTGCCTAAAGTGTTTAAAAGTGAATTAATACATAAAATTGCAAATAATTATCCTACTTTGGTACAATTGTTTGATCATTATAATGAGGTTATTAATACTTTAAGTATTTTGTCCCAAAATAGGAAGGATGTATCAACCAAAGCTAAAGTAAATAAAGTTTTTCAAGCTACTAAAGCTCCTAAATCTAGTACTCTTCAAAATTTTAAAACTGTAAATAATAGTAAAGATTCTAAAATGTATGTAAATAATAAAATAGAAACTCAAACTTACAACCCTACAATTTGTAAGCTATGTCAATTAAAAAATCATCCTCTCTATTTATGTGACAAGTATCCAACAGTGCCTCAGCGTATAAAACGTGCCAAAGAGCTAAACATGTGTCATCATTGTGGAGGTTTGGGTCATGTGCCTGAAAAATGTTATGGTATTAAAAATAAATTAAGATTTAATTGTTTTAAGTGTAAAGCTAATTCCCATATAACAGCTTTTTGTCCCAATGATATCCCAAATGAGCAAAATGAGTCTGTTAGCTCCTTATGTATAAGTTTCCAACAAAATGTGGATAAAGTGTATTTGTTGCCAACAATTTCCTTTCAACTCTTTAAAGGCAACAAAAAGGTTACAGTAAGAGGAGCAATAGATACATGTAGTCAACGCTCTTACATATCTAAAAATGCCATGACAGGTTTAATTAATAATTTTGATAATTTACATGAATTAGAGTACAATATTCAAACTTTCATTGGTGCAAAACAGCGAATTTTTCAGCAATTGTTATTGGGTTTACAATTTAATGATCGGGAAGTTTTTAGCATGCCTTTCCTCATTGACAATGATTTAAATTTAAATTATAGAATTCACGGCATGAATAAAGCGGTTGAAAATTTTAAGAAAAATGGTATTCCTTTAGCTGATTCTTTTTTTTATGACAGTGGAGACCATGATATGTTTGACATAGATTGTTTATTAGGCACAGACATTATTCAATTTCTTCCTTCTTTTAATTTAGTTAATATAATGTCTGGAAGTTGTTTTAAAATTGCAAATAAGTTTATACCTATAGGTAATGTTCAAAATTTTTTAACCAGAAATCAAATCATAGAAGTAAGTAAAGTGAATATGCAATCTCCATTGATAGAAGAGGAGGAGTCTGCTTTAGTAAATGAAACCATTGTAAATTTGATTTTAAATCCTATTAAAAGTTATTTTCACCCTTTTGATAATATTTATGATGATTCTGAAGTAGAACATGGACTTGAATATTTGTTGTCCATGGAGAGTGTTGGTATTCCTACTAAAGAGGATAATGATCTAGCCTCTTATGATGAGATCATGATTAAAAAATTTAAGAATGATATTTCTTTCCAGGATGGCAATTATTATGTCAAACTTCCTTGGATAGAAGAAAAAATTAAAAATGTTGCTTCAAATTTTGATATTTCCTTGAGAGTATTAAATAGAGTCTATTCTTCTCTTAAGCAAAAAGGACTTGTAGAAAGTTATAATAATATTTTTTCTCAATATTTGCAAGATAATATAATTGAAATTGTAAATATTCCTAAATTTAAGAGATGTGATTATATATTTATACCTCACAGACCTATAATAAGAAGTGAGGAGCAGATCACAACTAAGATAAGACCTGTCTTTAATTGCTCTTTTAAAATATCTAAAGACAGCCCTTCCTTGAATCAGGCTTCTTATGCTGGTTTAGATTTAATGAACTCCCTTTTAAAATTACTTTTAGTATTTAGAACTAATAATTATGTTGTCCTTAGTGACATTAAACAAGCCTTTTTGTCTATCAAATTAAGAGACGAATATGACAAAAACAAATTCTGTTTTTTATGGTATCAGAATGATGAATTAATCTCTTTCAGGTTTAAAACTTTACTGTTCGGTTATACAGCGTCCCCTTTCATTCTCCATTATATAATGAAACATCATGTAGAAAAGTTCCCTGATGATAAGTGTAGGGATATCTTGTCTTCTAATTTTTTTGTAGACAACCTGATTTTTACAGGCAATAATTGCAAAGAATTGGAAAAGTTGTACCATCTTACTTTTGAAAGAATGAACCAGGGTGGGTTTGAACTTCGCTCTTGGAATAGTAATTGTGAGCAGTTGTGTGAGAGTATGAGAATGGATGGTAGGTATGTGGAGCATGAAAATGAGTATGAAAAGGTGCTTGGGTATAAATGCAATTTAAAGAAAGATTCCTTGCATGTGTCGTCAGTAAGTTATAGGAGCTCGTGTAGTACAAAGCGACAGATACTTTCTGAAACTTCCAAGTTGTTTGATCCTTTAGGACTTACAATACCTATTACCGTAAGAGGGAAGTTGTTAATGAGAAGTGTTTGGGAAGCTAAAAAAGAATGGGATGAAAAATTACCTGGGGAAATGTTGACTGAATGGGGTAAACTGAAGGAGGATTTAAATGAATTGAGTAAGATTGAGTTTCCACGTCAAGTTGTGAATGAAAGTGAATCCTATGGTCTGAATATATTTTGTGACAGTTCTGCTAAATGTTATGGGTTTGTTGCATATGGTTCAAGTGAAGGAAAAAATAACCTTTTGTTTGCCAAGGCCAAAGTAACACCTGTTAAAAAGACCTATAGTATTCCAACCTTAGAACTATTAGGAGTCCTTTTAGCTTTAAAATGCATATCCACTATTTTAGATTCTTATTTTAACATCATTTTTGAATATGTAAATATAGGTGTGGACTCACAAGTAGTTCTTAATTGGCTTTTGACAGGTGAAACCAAGGTCAAGGCTAAGTATGTTAATAACAGGTTAAAAGATGTTATCACTTTGTGTGATGACATCAGAAGTAAATATAAACTAAAAATTATTTTTAACTATGTGCAAACTGCTCAAAACCCAGCAGACCTTTTGACCAGGGGTTTAACTTTTAAACAATTTGCGAAAAATTTAAATATGTGGAAACATGGTCCAGAGTGGCTTTGTAAGGATCTGGAGAGGTGGCCAAAATTTCCAATGCTTTCACTTTCTCCAGAATTTAGTAATTTTGCTACATTAAATTTTAATACTAATGTAATTAATAATAAACATAATAATATTGATGAAATATTGGAAATAAATAAATTTAGTAAATTTGAAAAAGTAATAAATATAACTAGTTATTTGTTTATGTTTCTAAGCAAAATTACTAAGGAAGACCCTTGCAAAAAAGCTCTTAAATATTGGATCAAAAAAGTACAAAACTCTTCATATACTAAAGAGATTGAATTTTTAAAATCGGATCAAAAGGGTGCAATACCTAACCTAGTTAATAACTTAAATTTATTTTTGGATGGTGATGACATTTTAAGATCAAAGGGTAGAATATCTAAATGTACATACTTTAATTATGATATCAAAAATCCTATCCTTTTGTCAAGATACCACCACTTCACCACCTTATTAATTTTGAAGGCTCATAAGAAAATGCAGCATTTGGGATTAGATAGTACATTAAATTATATTAGAAACCAAGGTTTCTGGATTCCCAAAGCTCGCATAGCAATAAAAAAGGTCTTAAATCAGTGTATGTTATGCAAAAAAATCAATGTGCGTGCTTTTAAATATCCTAAGTGCACTGACATCCCTAAACATCATATGAATTTAGTAATGCCTTTTAAATTCACAGGCATTGACTTTACTGGTCATATATTTGTGACTAATGAGACTACAGGTAAACTGGACAAGATGTTTATCCTATTATTCACATGTCTTAATGTAAGATCAATTCATTTAGAACTAGTCCCTGACATGGGTGTGACAAATTTTTTACTAGCTTTTCAAAGGTTTTGTAACCTATATACCATCCCAGATTTCCTTTACTCTGATAACGCTAGAACATTCGTGAAGGGGGCAGACATCTTGTCTAGGGCTCTGGGGTCCAATGAATTCAGGGATGAACTCAAAATTAACAATATTAAGCATATTCGTATTCCCAATTATTCAGCTTGGTGGGGGTCTTTTTATGAGCGTCAAATACGCACTTTGAAAGTTTGTATGTATAAAGTTATTGGTAGGAAGAGGTTAAATTATTTCGAACTTTTAACAACTTTGTCTTTTATAAAAAATGCTATTAACAGCAGGCCTCTCACATATAGATCAGAAGCTAGTGATCTAGAAACCATAACTCCTAACTCATTCATTCGTTTGAATTGTAATACTTCTCTTATTTTAAAGGATGCAAATGAAGAAGTCTGGAAGGAACCTGACAGGGGTTCTTTAGAAAGCACTCTTGATACTCAAGAGCAATTATTTAATCAGTTTAAACAACTATGGTATGAAGCTTACCTATTAGATCTAAGGGAAGCTATGACTGATATATATCAAATCTCTTGGGAAAATAAAATCAAAGTAAATGATATAGTGCTAATAAAATCCATCTTAAAGCCTCGTCCCTTCTGGATGATGGGTAGAGTTATGGAGGTTGTAATTGGTTATGACAACAAAATAAGAACTGTTAAAGTTAAACAAAGTAATGGACAAATATTATACCATTCAATAAGTAATTTGTATCCATTAGAATTGTCCTTAATAATAGATAAAGTCTCTAATGATAAAGATAAATCAAATAATGGTGATAAAGCAGCTGATGACTCGGAGGCAGTAGTTGGTAGACCTAAACGTCAAGCAGCCCTAAAGTGTGACAAGCTCATTAAGTCCAAACTAGACTCATTAAAATAGTCATTGTAGCCCAAGGCTACAATCTCTCTCTGGGGAGATTGTTAAAATTATAATTAAAAACTTCATATTTATTGTTAAAATATTAATTTATTTATTAACTTTATTATTTTTAAAATAATTATACTTAAATTTTAGTAGAAACGTTATTCAATTGTTTCCCTGTAATATTTAACCAATTGAGCAAGGCGCATATGTATCGCGCAACCTCCTTGATCATATTATTATTATAAAAAACAAGGATAAGTAAGTACTTGTGACCATCGTTCGGAAAAAGTTGTTTTTGTTTATATGCAACTTTTAAATTGTTAAGCATATAACAGTGCAAGTTCTACTTAAATTAGACTATAATCCCAACCTAGTTTATGTTGGGAAATATTTATGTAATACTTTTCTCTAATTGAAATTCCTTAAGTTAAAAATAAAGAACAGTGCAATATCGTTCTGAAAGTCAAATTAATTTTTGAAACTACCATCATTAATTGCTCCTATCTTGTGATTCAATGCAAAGGATCTCTGTAATTATGATTTATTATTTCGAGGTAGAGCCTGGCCAGGAACTGTTTTGGGTAATAAATTGGTAGGTCCTAAGCATATTAAAGTTGCCGTAATTATTTATAAGGTAAGACACTTTTATATTTCTTTATTAGTGTTAATCAGTTTATTATTTTAAATATTATTTCCAAGAAGTATATGTTCAATTTTGTTGAGTTTGGTATTATTTATAACTTAGCAAAGTTAACATATATTTTTTATTTCAAAAATTAATTTTCAACTCAGAAAAAGTTTCTATTTTCGTATCGAAAAATTGCATTACGTATTCATAGTAGAAATATTCATATTTATACTGTGACGTATTGTTCTTAGAAAGATCGATATTTTCAATATCGATAGTGGAGCGATATTGCTTTGTTCGATATTTGTATCGAGTATGTTATATTATATATATATATATATATATATATTATTATATATATTATATATATATTATATTATTATTATTATATATTATTATATATATATTATATATTATATATATTATATATATATATTATTATATATTATATATATATATTTCAAATATATATATATATATATACTATATTATATTGTATATATATATTTTTTTTTTTTTTTTATATATATATTTTAAAAAATATAAATATATATATATATATATATATATATATATATATATATATATATATATATATATATATATATATATATATATATTGTTGTGTCAACAGGGCTGTTGCACAGAAAATTTTGTTCGGGATGCTTTGTTTTATCATATATATATTATTATATATATATATATATATATATATATATATATATATTATTATATATATATATAATATATTATTTTAAAGAAGTTATATATATATATATATTATATGCGATTATATAACATATATATATATATATTACATATTTATATATATATATATATATATATATATATATATTATATTATTATTATATATATATATATAAAGAAGATATATATATATATATATATATATATTATTACATATATATAAAAGGAAATAAAATAATATCATTACACAATGATATATATATATATATATATATATATATATATATATATATATATATATATATATATATATATATATATATATATATATATATATATATATATATATATATATATATATATTTGTATATAATCTAACTTGAATTAAAGGGCATGAAGTAAATAAATAAATATATTTTGAAAATGACTGCAATTTTATGAAACAAAAAAAATATTTTATACATTTGAAAAATTATTATTCTAGTTCTATTAACAGCAAAATGAATGATAACTTACGTTTATATTTCGTGGCTATGATGAACTCTCATTTTAATCAGATTTATTAGTCTTTCTTCCCCTGTAAAATTGGAAAATATGCTTTGAGCCTTTTCAGAGTAGAAACACATCTTTCTGGAGTACACATTTTGAGTGAGATAGATGCTATAATCCTTAACTATCCAAATGTGACTGAATAGATCAAGTTTATTTACAAATTTCGTAAACCTTTTAATAGATATCGATGGAATCATTTTACTAAGATTGGTAAGGATGGATCTGTGGCTCACTGGTTTGAAAAATCATCAAGAAAACTAATTGCAATTGCTTGATTTATTTTCGTATTACATTGATTCTGACACTGGGCATACTCATTTCTTCATTAACAGAAAGCAGTATGTTGCAACTTTGCAACTTCCACAATTCTTGAAAAATTTTCATCGACTTTTGAGCGAAAATCTTTCAAAACAAGCATTACATTTTCAGTATGATTAAAAGCAGTTGCTGTCACTTATGATGGAGACTGTAATGTAGTACTAATGGAAGAGTGAAGAAGAATAAAGTTGAAATCATAATTAAACTTATAACAAATTCGCTCGTGATTACAAATTTAAAAAGATTTAAGGCTTTTGAAGAAGGTTCAATATCTTGATTCATCTCATGCTCCCCGAAAGCTTCAACAATTGCTTTAGAAACTTTTCTAAATTGTACCATCCATTGTAACTTTCCACCAACCTTATTTCCCATATTCGCATTAGTGTTATTCATTTTCTTCTCTTTTGAAAATATTTTTCAACTATTTTAAGTAAAATAGTTTCCACCTTGGTAAACTAAAATAGTGCCCAGTTGTTTTCAATGTGCCAATAAAGTATAGTTCATGAATCTCAACAGCAATTAGTATACAACGCCGCTGTATATTCTCGACAGCTTAAAAAAAACACTTTTATCTAAAACCTTTTTTCATTGCTGCTGCACCACCATGTTATTAGCCAATCAGAACGTCCCTTTTTATTTCCACTTTCGTAGTATTGCCTCCTCTAGATACAAATTCAAAGCAAGGA
This sequence comes from Trachelipus rathkii, assembly GCA_015478945.1. Classification (NCBI taxonomy): domain Eukaryota; kingdom Metazoa; phylum Arthropoda; class Malacostraca; order Isopoda; family Trachelipodidae; genus Trachelipus; species Trachelipus rathkii. The sequence goes on along the minus strand of JABUQX010144794.1, from coordinate 9,886 downwards.
TCCAATTGAAATTCAATCAGGTGGAACAATTTTTCTTGGGGTTGAGCAAGATGTAGTTCTCGGTGGATATACTTTAGAAGAAACTTTTTATGGTTGCTTTGCTAACTATATTTTATCCGGAAATTTGTTTGATGATGCTTTGGTTCAAACTTTTTTAACTTGTGGCGGTTTAGAATTCCAGAATGCTCATCTCACATTTGATAAGGTATGGAGAATTAGTTATTACGCTAACTTCAGAAACATTTTTTTAAAAATTCTATCTGCGTTGTGAACCTCCATGATTATGTTATTTTCCCAGATCAAATAGATTTTAAGAGATCTCACCTATGCCTAACTTTGAAAGATGAAATTTCAGCTCCGATGAGCGAAGAAGAAAATTAGGAATTTGTATCATCCAATAGGACATTTTTTGAGGTATGCTCCACTGATTACATAATTTTTATGTACGTTGGAATAAAAGCCGAAGCGTTGAACGGAGTACTACAACTTATTCATAATGAGAGAGACACCCATTTGAAATAGAGTAACTTCAGACCAGAAGTTTTCACATATTCGACAAGCCCAAATATATTTCTTTGAAATATATATATATATATATAGTGGCATATATATATATATATATTATATTATATATATATATATATATATATATATATATATATACTTTCGAGTTACAAGAGTGTGGGACGTGGACCCAACTCTTTTGCACCCCACCAACCTCTTTCCCCAGCCTCCACAAGTTTGGAAAAAGGGATATATATATATATATATGTTAACCATATATATATATATATACGAATATATATATATATATATATATATATATATATATATATATATATATTAATACTCATATTAGTACATCTGGCATCGTCATCGTTCTGTTCCTTGTTCGCTTGATGGGGAGTTTTACATAACAATAAACACACACACACACACACACACACACACACACACACACACACACACACACACACACACACACACACATACACACACACACACGTATATATATATATATATATATATATAAGCGGAAGGATAGGATATATAGTATATGTTACAGGCAATTTTTGAGATAACCATTATGTACCGTACTCGTTACATTGTATAAAATTTATAAAGGATATATGTAAGTGCTACCAAGATTTCTGGTACACAGTTGGAAGAAAACCTTGTATAAGTCCTGTTGTAAAAGCCGAAATAATTGTTGCCTTCTTTCTTGTTGTGTATTATCCAAGGTCACCGAGGTGCCTCTGGCTCCCAAAACGCCTGTGCCAAATGGCATAGAGTTCAGTTAGAAAATGTAGATCAGAGTGCGAACATCTTGACGCTCTCTCGGTCATAAAATTGATATTGTAATGGTAATTAAATTGAAAGTATTTTAAAAACAATTAAATTTTGAACTGTGAAATATCTTAATGTGTGTTCATGTAAAATAGTCATTAGACATAATTAATAAAGAAATAAATAAAGAACGTTTCACTATTCCAAAACTATTTTATTATTTGCTATATCAAAGTGATCTCTTGAATAGGGCCAATTAATCATTATAGAGATCAGTCTTTGTTCATAGTTTTGGTAAACCCCAGAACGACATCAGTCATTACAACCTTTTGATAAAAAGGGCCAGATAATTATAATAATAATAATAAAAAGTGGTGATTGTCAATGTGAAAAGTGCCAATAAACAAATATAGTGCTAAGTGAAGTGACTCATATACTGTGAAAAATTTTTTGGTAACAAAATAAAGTCTTAGTGCGTTGGTACATAGCTCTCATAAACTTTATTACATAACGATTAGCGTGAAGAATCCCGTTATTTTAAAAGTCGCTAGTCTTGTAAAAAAGAGCTCCATTTTCAAATAATATCACCGGAAAAAAAAAATAAAGAAACGGGCAGAAGGGACTTTAAGATGCCCAGCCATAAAAAAAGATCTCCCCGGTTTAAGACCGGGAGGGGTAGGGGAAAGTCAAGTACTACACCAAAAGCATCTGCAAAAACTTCGAACGTCTCCCCCGCTTCCCCCAAATCTCCAATTCGAAGAGAAGAAAATTCAAATTCGAACTCCGATGGGGAAGGAAGTCAGGACCTACATACCCCGCTACGAGCAAGATCTGTTACCCCCACAGTCTCCCCCTCGTTGGGGGGGACTCCAAAGACCAGTCTGCCTATTGGCGCTATTCCAAAGTTAGATTTGCGTAATATGATGACTTGGTTACACACTACGATTACCGTTTTCAAACTTAATGGAGTGGATGATCCAAAAGAACGAGTGAGAATATTAGCATCCGTCCTTCCCCATGATATTGTAGCAACCATCAAATTTCCATTGGGGGGAGATTGCTTTCAAAAGTTAATTGCCTCGATCGAGGAAGCTTACGCCCCAAATTTGAGAAGTCAAATCAGTGAGATTTTCAAAAAAGGAAGAAAAAAAGAAGAACTCCCTTCAGTTTATTTGGCAAGAGTCCGTGATGTTATGGGAAGAATAGGATTTGATCTGCTTGCGGAAAACAGTGCTCCTTTTGTTCATGAATTGTTTATTAACGAGCTTCCATCTCGCATACAAGAAAGTTTAATGACTCTGGCAGACGATAGCAGTCTAGAAAAAATTACAAAAGTAGCAGATAACTTATATAAGAACTTTTATAGGAATGACTACGAAACCCCCCACGAGAGAAGGGGGAGAGAATATTTCAAGGAGAACCGTTCCAAACACACGAGAGAGGCTCATATGAGAGAGTCGAAACACAAACAACAACAACGATCCTCAGGTTTCAGAAGAGGCTAAAGTCAACAAAGAGTTCTTTCGGGAGATGAAAGGGCTTCTCAAGTCTCTCACCAAGGTCGCTGGACAGCTGAGTGAGGCCGCTGCCAAACCGACTCGTACAGAAGAACAACCATCATTTCAAAATAGAAGAAATGCTCCTAGAGAACGTAAACAAGGCAACACTGTAAATGCGGAGTTGTTAGGCGAGTTATGTAAACCACACTCCAGATTTTTACATAGAAGTTACACATGTCATTCGGAATTTTGTCCTATGTATTCTTTGGTATTCCCGCCAAATGGAGAAAGTCGGCCAGCCCATGAGTCTCATCCCCAAAGAAGGCAGGGAAACGCATCAGATCCCCCCTCGAACAGGAGTTAGAGGGGGAGGTGAATATTTTAGATGAAAATTATCGTATTTTTAATTATGGGGATTTTGCTGAAGTAAATAATTTGCATACGTCTAATAGTAGGTTTAATAATTATAATAATATGTATAATAATAGGTATGTTAAGTATTACTGATGATATAATAATAATAATAATAATAATAATAATAATAATAATAATAATAATAATAATAATAATAATAATAATAATAATAATAATAATAATAATGTAGCTTTGAGTAATTTTAAGAGTAACGAGCAAGGTGCTCACTGGCATGTACAAGGAGGTCATCCTTCTTCCAATGAAGCTCTGAGTATTCCGACTATTGACAAGAGTATCGATGTGACCCATACGATACCCACGCTGGCTTATAGCGGCTCACAAAATATATTAATTACGGATGCTCCGACTGGAGAAAATCAGGTCATAAATAATTTGTCTGTATTAAATAATGTAAGAAATTATAAACTTTATACTATTGTTGATAAAATATCAAAAAGAGTCTTTATTATCGACTCAGGGAGTGAGATCAATTTACTCCCTATGGATGGAGACCTGAATGTATCGATTATTGGTCAAATTAAAGCAGCAAATGATACCGTAATTGACATATACTCGCGCGAAATTGTTACAATTGATTTTGGGTTAAAGAGAACTTATGATGTAGAATTTCTAACTACTAAATTGCCCATTTGTATATTAGGAATGCCGTTTTTAAAAAAATTTTCGTTTAATATTAATTTTGAGACAGATGTGTTAACGGATACTCAGAGCAAAGAAGGTATAAATTTATGTAATAACACGATTTGTAGAGATAAGGCTTTTATTCATACTCTCTCTCAATTTTCTTCTTCTGTAGCTACTAATGAACTTTTTAGTGATATACCTATAGTTAATAATCTGGTATTTGATTTTAAACATTTATTTGTAAATGCTTATTTGCCGGAAAATTTTAATATGCGGGAGAAGCAACTTAGAGCTTGGGACGACCTGTTCAAAGAATTTGGGGGAGGGGGGAACGCTGAGTCGAAACTTAAGAATAGAAATGGGGGGGGGATACTTGTGCTTTACGTGGGGGAGAGGAGACGAGCATTCCAACTGCTATCTTGAGGGAATTAGCTTCACTTTTTCCTTATAAAACTAATATAAGCGGAGTTCCAATAAAACTTAAACCTCGTCGTATTCCTCATAAATTATTCGAACAAACAAAGAGGGAGCTATTAAATTTAGTAAAAGCGAAAGTTTTAAAGAGGGCACCATCGCAATGGAGTTTTCCCATCAGCGTGTTAGAAAAAAATGGGGGAGGGGTCCGAATCGTGTGTGATTTTAGAAAACTTAATTCCGTGGCGAAAAATGATGTATTTGCTATGCCGAATATAAATGATATATTTAGTGGGCTTCATGGGACAAAGGTATTAAGTAAGCTTGACGTCACGAACGCGTACTATTTACTGCCTTTAGCAGAAGCCGATCAACATTATTTTACTATTAGTACAATGATCGGAAATTTTTCTTTTAGACAATTACCAATGGGATTTAAAAATTCGAGTTCGTGCTTCATGAGATTTTTAACTATATTACTTCAAGGCATTCCCGGTGTACACGTGTATTTAGACGATATTTTGATAGGGACCAAAGATTTATCAGACCACGTGGTGGTACTTAAACAAGTATTTGAGAGATTAAATTATTTTAAAATTTGTTTAAATAAAAAAAAATGCGAATTTGGGGTAAAGAGGTTAAGTTATTTGGGTTTTGACTTGACGGAAGAAGGGCTTGCGCCCTTATTCCGAAAAGTGGGAAGAAAATAATTAATGTTCCTCGCCCTTTAACCATAAAAGAAGTGCGTTCATTTATTGGCCGAATTTCATTTTACCGCCAAAATATACCGTGTTTTACAAATTTGACGTTGCCTTTGTATAATTTTTTAAAGGGAAAAAATAGCTCTAATAAAAAAATCACGTGGTCTCCCGAGGCTGAGAAGTCCTTTGTAGATATAAAACAAGCGATTCGTCACGCCTCTCGGCTCAGGTTTCCAGCAGTTGATGCGCCTCTCAAAGTGTACATTTATGCAAATCATAAAGCTTTTAATACGGTAATTATGTCTGACGATGAGAATGGGACTCCTTTTGCTTTTTATAGTGGGTCTTTTAATACAACAGAAAAAAGATATTTGCCAGTAAATAAGCTTTTATTGGGGTTAACGAAATTATTCAAGAAATATGGCGCAATTTTAGCGGGAAAGCATGTGCGCATCTGTACGTGTTCACGGGCGTTTGTATATAAAATAAATCATGCCAATGATGTACAAAATTATAATGCTAGGGAATTGAGGGAACTTGCTATTTTGAGTACTTTTAATATCACGATGGAGTTAATTACCGAAAATCAAAATGCGTTATTAAAATATTTACTTGCGAATAATATTGCCCAAGATGAGGATGAGGTAGGAGAAGATGCAGGTTCAAATAGTGTAGTCTGTGACTCCGCCCACCGATTCACGACGGCCAATGAGCAATCAGCTGAGAATACTATAGCATCTGACGTAGGTGCTATTAACTTGGTAATGAATGAAAACGCGCCGATAGATCTATCTGTTCGAAATGAAAACAGCAGTCGCGCTGATGCGGCCAAATTGGATATTGCCAAAATAAATTTAGTAACCACGTTTGATAAAAATGCAAAAATATTATTCTCGCATTTCAAACGAGATTTGGACTTTGAAGAAATTAGACAGCACCAACAGTCAGATAAATACCTTAATGATCTGATGGCGAAGAGAGAGAAAACAACTTTGAAGTTAATAAGGCAGAAATTCTTTTATAACAAAAAGGAGATAGAATTAGTGGTCGATGTCTCTTTAAACTATTCGCGCGTTTTTGTGCCGGAAAAGAGTGTGCAGAAGGTAATTAGCGAATACCACAATAAAGGACACTTGGGTGTGAATAAAACCCTCCTGAGCATAAAAAATGAATTTGTGTTTCAGCACATGCATAAAAAAATAAAACAGTTTATCCGCACGTGCTCAGCATGTCAAAAAAATAAAACAGTACCAGGCATAAGTCCTGATTACGGTGTTTTTAAAGAAGTGACGAAGAAGTTTCAAGCCGTTCATGTTGACATACTGAAGTTACCTAATGCAAGAGGATACAAATACCTACTTACCTTAATTGACCGCTACAGTAAGTACTTGTTCGCTGTGCCTCTTAAAGAAATAAATTCGGGAGAAATATTGAATGCATTCATTCACGAGCTATTTCCATTCTGTGGAATTCCTCAGGTAATTATTTCGGATTTAGGTGCGAATTTCACTAGTCGCTTGTTTGAGGAAGTGTGTAGGGCCGGACTACGTGTAGCTCAAATCCTAGATGTAATGGCCTCCTGGAGGTAAGTCATAGGAATTTGCTGGCTTGTCTGAGATGTATGTTGCAGGAACATGATTTAAGCCCCTCCGACTGGCCGAGCCTCTTACCTATGGTGTTGTTCACTCTGAGACTCGCGCCGATAACAAAGAACGGTCTTAGTCCCGCAAACTTGATGTTTGGCCAAAATATAGCAATACCTAGTGGATTAGTTGATCCTGCTTCGGAAACGGCCCCAATAGAGTATAATGCATATGTTAAAAAGCTAGCCGCTCTTTTAGCGCAGCCGCTGGCGCCACACACCAATTATAAAAATCGACACGTCTTTGTGCCTAAAGGGTTGCATGAGGCAAAATTTGTCGTGGTGCGGCAGACACAGTTTAATGTCGGCAAACTAGCTCCCCGCTATGTCGGCCCTTTTAAAGTTATAAAAGTTAATAAACAGAACGTACTTATCGAAAAAAATGGGAAACCTCATTTAGAAAATTTAAGAAACGTTCGCATATATTATAACTTAGTAGATTTAGAAAGAAAAAATAACACTTAAAAAAAAAAAAAAAAAAAAAAAATAAATAAATAAATAAATAAAATACTAATCCGTTTTCTTTCAGATGGTAAAAACGCCTAAAGTAAAGGTGTTACATAGAAATGAAGAATTGCCTCCAGTAGGAGAGCTATTATGTTAGGTGAAAATTATTGTTTTACCCTCTAACTTTAGTAGCCACTGTCTCCTCTATCCTAAACTTTTTTAAAAAAATTGTCAGAAGGGGGTGTTACAGCTCGTTACATTGTATAAAATTTATAAAGGATATATGTAAGTGCTACCAAGATTTCTGGTACACAGTTGGAAGAAAACCTTGTATAAGTCCTGTTGTAAAAGCCGAAATAATTGTTGCCTTCTTTCTTGTTGTGTATTATCCAAGGTCACCGAGGTGCCTCTGGCTCCCAAAACGCCTGTGCCAAATGGCATAGAGGTCAGTTAGAAAATGTAGATCAGAGTGCGAACATCTTGACGCTCTCTCGGTCATAAAATTGATATTGTAATGGTAATTAAATTGAAAGTATTTTAAAAACAATTAAATTTTGAACAGTGAAATATCTTAATGTGTGTTCATGTAAAATAGTCATTAGACATAATTAATAAAGAAATAAATAAAGAACGTTTCAATATTCCAAAACTATTTTATTATTTGCTATATCAAAGTGATCTCTTAAAATAATTAATCATTATAGATCAGTCTTTTTGTAATACAGATTTATATATATATATATATATATATATATATATATATATATATATATATATATATATATATATATATATATATATATATATATATATATATATAGAGATATATAGTCAACAAACACTTTAAGACCATGTGTAAAAATTTTAAACTAATATAGCCCCACAGGAAATCACCAAACAAAATTAAAATTGTATAAGGTTTGTTATCAAGAACTGCATTTCTCACCTTCAGTATTCAATATTAATATATGAAGCTGTTGTTTCATTTTGAGTGACTTATATAGAGATATATATATATATATATATATATATATATATATATATATATATATATATATATATATATATATATATATATATATATATATATAATATATATAGAGAGAGAGTGGAGATAGAGGTAGAGATGTATATCTATGTTTGTATATATATATATATATACAGAGAGAGAGAGAGGAAATATATTGTAAGGGACAGGAACAACCAAACTAAGTAACATGCAGAAGCAAAGAGGTAAAGCTAGAATATTCTCTGAGACGTATTGTTGGAGGTGTAAAGCGCAAGAAGAAGGTCCATATTATTGAGAGATGGCGACAAGACAGAGGAATGCGATGGTAAACGAACGAGGGAACGTAAGAAAATGTGTTGTTTGGATCCTGAATATCATTTTCGGGAAAGATTGCTCCGCAGAGGGGAGATGTGGCAAAAGAGATGAGGGAGCAAGGAGCGTGAACCCACAGGAAGGAACAAAGAGGATAATGCACCTGATGACACCAGCTGAGGAAGAAGCAGATGGAGTGGATAGAGTAGGAGAGGCAAGGAGAATAGAAGTGCAGCAGTTGACGGAAATGTAGGAGTACGGAAGGTAAATTTGGTGAGAGAAATTTTTTTCATTGTTTTTCCTTGATTTTTTTTTTTTTTTTTTTTTTAAGTTTATGCAAACTAGGGAGATATGCAAGGGAGCAGGAACAATCCAAGGAATATGAAAGAGGTAAAAGTTTTGGGATTATTTTTGAGACGTGGATTGTTGAAGGTAGCACAAGAAGAAGGTCCCATATTATGTAAGTAAAGAAGTTCTGATAAATTAATTATTTAAGTGTTTTTTGTCAAAGATATAAAGCGATAAGTACTTTTGCTTTTAGGGGTAACCCTCCGACCACAACACCAATGCCAGTGAACGTGCGTTAGAAGGTAGTGACTCACAATTTATATTGCCCTGTGGATTGATACACTTATATGAATCAGGCAGAAAATATTTAAAGGCTAGCTTTCCTACAAGCAGGTTTAAGTAAATATACTGATAAGTGATCGAGTCGAATAATGAAGTTCTGTCTGCTAATCGGGTCATTTTGTTATTGGCAGTGAGCTGATATGTAAACAGACACATGTAACGTTAATAATGGTGCATTATGACCTGATAACCAATTATGGTACGGGCAATGGCAGTGTTCGGATTGCCACCTCCATTGTGCTTTCATTTGTCGGTTTGTTTGTGTCTGAGCAACTAGAAACTACTGATACTATCAATGTGTTACAAGGTTGTCATGGTTGCCGGTAAGCCGTAAGATTGTCTCGTGGCGACGAGTCACATGATATATGGAACCAAGACACACCGTATGTGTCTTTATAATTATCTATTTTTGTGTACTTTTGTCAGCAAAAGTTAAGATTTATCCTCGATTTAATTGGTAACTGAAGATGAAGCGCATTATTTTAATCAGGTGTCCGGTGTTTTTAACGATTTAAGTTTAGCATGAATTTATTTAAATATTTATACTGTTAAAGAAATATATATTGACTCAGGTATTTTTAAATATTGCTTTAAAATATACAACAGCAGGATTGAGATATAGGCAACTGCATTGCGCAACTGAATCTAAACGCACTACGATTAAACGCAACTAAAATTCTGAGTTCGGAAGGATTGTTGCCAAATTATATAATAGCTAAATGGTTTATTTTACTTTATTTCCTCCGCGTCAAGAAACAGCAAAGTAAGAGAAAGGAGCTAATTTGTTGTTATATATATATATATATATATATATATATATATATATATATATATATATATATATATATATATATATATATATATATATATATATATATATATATAT
>JABUQX010144793.1:17500-31316 GCA_015478945.1 Trachelipus rathkii | reverse complement strand
CATTGTGCTAGTTAATCAGGATGGTCGTTTATTGTTTTCGGGACACATCGTGAAACGCTTTAAGCGTTTTCGTGCATACTTCAATGTATATATATATATATATATATACATATATATATATATATAAATAGAAATATATATATATATATATATATATATATATATATATATATATAAATATATATATATATATATATATATATATATATATACATATATATATATATATACATATATATATATATATATATATATATATATATATATTAAACAAATATCTAAATAATAAATTTCGATTATCCAATATTTAACAACTATATATATATATATATATATATATATATATATATATATATATATATATATATATATATATATATATATATATATATATATATATATATATATATATATATATATATACCGGTATATATATATATATATATATATATATATAACATATAACTTATATATATATATATATATAACTATAACATATATATACTATATATATATATATTATTGCCAAAATAATTGTTTAAAATATTATATAATATCTAAAAATAATGGAATTTAAATATACTTTTTTTAAAATGTTTTAAAATTGCCCAAATATGTTAGTTGAGCTTGAAACATTGTAGAAAATGAAATCGAGGAAAATGAAAAATAGTGCAAAACATTTTCATACGAAAAAATATATTCCGTATTTTATAAACTTAAAATGTAGTTTTTATCTACAATTTATATTAAGCATAGACATTTTGGAATATATGATTATATAATATTTATTTTATTATATAATTTTTTTAAATAAAATTATTAGTTAAATTGTACATAGTTTTGTTTATTATGTATCGGAGAAATACTCTCTGTCTCTCTCATGCCAAGAATTCACTTGTGCGCTGAGCTTCAATGTAACAGAGACGGCAATTTAAATACTTAATTGTAGAAAATATTAGTAATTTTGCAACGACATCTGTGTACATAATAAATATGATTTTAATAAAATTAACCAAATAAATAGCTGTTTAACTCTCTCACTCCAGTTAGAAGTTAGAAAAGGGTTAGAGTCACAAATTTCTGGTTCAATTAGTCTCGAAAAACCGAAGGCGTCAAATATAACTTTCAACAAGGTGTAACGAGGCGGCTTCAACACAAAAGAGTGAAATTCCTAGTAACTGTCTCTTTAGGTTCCTTAACGTAAAGCAGAAGCCATTGACAGGAACTGTGTAATCAACTATTACCTATGCAAGGTGGATCCAACAAAGAAGAAGAGAGATGTCTACAGACCTTTATATAATATATATATATATATATATATAAATATATATATATATATATATATATATATATATATATATATATATATATATATATATATATATATATATTATATATATATATATATATATATATATATATATTAGAATAAAAAATTTGTTTTAAAGTTTTGTTGCTAATTAGTGTCAATGGAATATTCATTGCATTTGGTCTTTGTCCCGTCGCTCGTTTCAATTTTAATTAGAGCATCGTTATTTGAATAGAGGAGTAGTGCATTTATGTATCGATTATTTAATTATTTTTCTTTCTTTCAGTTTATATATATATATATATATATATATATATATATATATATATATATATATATATATATATATATATATATATATATATATATATATATATATATATATATATATATATATATATATATATTTTATATATATATATTTTTATATATATATATATATATATATTGTAACAACTAGTTGGAAATAAAACTTGCATTCCTGTCTCAGGCCTGAGAAAAGCGTAAGTTATAAATACAAAATGCTAAACCGAAGGCGTGCTCTTATTATTATATTACTTGTCAATTATTTTTGTAAATTTTTCGTAACTGAAATAAAATTAGGTGAAACTATACGTATTGTTCATGCAGATTCCGAAAATGATTTTAGAATTCTTGTATCACGTATAGTTTTTGAGTTACAAGCTTCCAAAGTTAAGGTATAATACCTCCAAATATGCGTATGTTGTAAAAAAGATATATTATTATTATTATTAAACTTGACTATAAAATTAATTAATTTTATAGTCAAATTTACAGAGTTATGATGTCACGAGTAATAAAACATGTATGTATAATGCATTACCACATAAAAATGATATATATTTACCTTAATTTTCCTGAATTTGTGCCACATTGAACTTTCGATAACTACTTTTTCTTTTATGTTCTGAAGTGTCTTCTCTTTTCAGAAACCAGCAGTAATCACTCATCATTGCTTCATCCCATCTGCCCTGATAACGTTTCTCCATTTGCTGTATATCTTGGTGGAATCTTTCACCTTGTTCATCGCTTACTGCCCCGAGATTTGGTGGAAAGAATGTCAGATGAGAATGTAAAAAATGTATTTTTAGTGACATTCTGCAGCCTAAGTTCTTGTAATTAACTAGCAACCTCTCTACTATACGATCGCTATTTTCAACTCGTTTGTTTCCAAGGAAGCCTGTAATAACGTCTTTGAAGGAATTCCATGCAGATAGTTCATCATGGTTTAATTTCTTGTCAAAAGCGGGGTCACGTTGTAGTTGTCGAATCTGCGGTCCGACGAAAACGCCCTCTTTCAATTTAGCGTTACTTAAGCCACGAAAAACGTCACATAAATATTTAAATCCATCTCCTTCCTTATCCATGGCCTTCACAAAATTCTTCATCAATCCAAGTTTAATATGTAATGGTGGTAAAATAACTCGCTTAGGATCTACAAAGGGGCTTATACTTAACATTCTCTTTGCCCGGGGTAAATGTATCTCTTTCTCTCCATGCTTTTCGTACGTAATGTTGCTTAGTATCCCGCTGTCCCATAAACACAAAAAACAACAGTGTTTGGTGAATCCTCCCTGTAGACCAAGAAGGAGTCCAACAACTTTCAGATCACAACAGATAAGCCATGTGTGGTCATAATATTTAATAGCCTTCAATATTTCGGACATACTTTCATAGGTTTCCTTCATTCCAACAGCATGCGCAACCGGAATTGAGGGAAACTTGTTTGAGTTATGCAATAAGACGGCTTTTAGGCTAGTTTTTGAAGCGTCTATGAATAAGCGCCATTCACCATCTAAATACGGAATACCAAGCTCACGCATAAGTCCATTAACATCGGAACATGAACATATTAAGTTACTCTTTGTAAAATATTTCTCTAAATTCCTGTTTCTATTTCTATATATACTAATATTAACCTTTTGATCTAACAAATTCCACTCCTGCAGGCGTGAACCTAAGATTTCAGCTTGCTGTTTTGACAAATACAGGTCTCGTACTAAATCATTTAGTTCCGGTTGCGTAATCATGTGTGGTGTTGCATTTGATTCGTCTGGGATATATGGCATATCTGCAGCACCCGATGCTCCAGCATTAGAGTCAAACAAATCTTCATCTGAGTCAGGAACCTCTTTCCAAGAAGCTGGTGCTATAGGAATCGGTAGGTTCTCATCATTATGGGGGACTGGTCTCCTGGCTGAGTTAATTGTCAGATAGGCAATGTTTGCTTTAGTCTTCGAATGCAGCCACATACATTTGCTAAGCAAAAGTAGCAATCCTGTATATGATTCCTTTGCTCCATCCAATACATCGGCACTCCAAAGGGCAAATGCGCTTTTTCACCTTTTAACCACTGGGTTAATTTAACATAACATCTAATGCATGTTATGTGTGGGGCCCATGGCTTATCCTGGTCACCCAACGCACACTTAAAATAATGTTTATAAGCCGTTTTAAACAATTGAGTGATTGGTTTCCGTTGACTTTTCCTTAGTATATTCTCCACATACGTAGCAAAGACATTCGGAGAATTTATACAAACACTTTTTGGTACTCATACTTTTTTAAATATATATCTAAACAAAATAAAAAAACATTAATGCGCTGTAAAAATATATATATATATATATATATATATATATATATATATATATATATATATATATATATATATATATATATATATACTGCTACTCTATATATATATATATATAATATATATATATTAAAGACTAACAACACACAGACACAACCTTTACACTGAAAACAACTCTGTAACTGCGAGCATACTACAAATTCTCAGCGAGAACATTATATATTTTCACGATTTTCGTGTTCAAGCATGACTCAGTAATGACTCATAACGGACAATTGTGAGCAGGATACCGTCATTTTCGGACTAAATCATCGCATTTCAGGACAAACTATACCTATAGAACACCTATTCCTGTTTTAGTTCCAAAATCATTGATAGTGTTATTTTATTTTTATTTTTATTTTTATTTTTATTTTTATTTTTTATTTTATTTATCAAATCATAGTAGAACTTCCCATTTACTATTCTTTTAAAGATACTATCATTCATTAGTCTATTACTTCATTCCTAATGCCCTTTCCTTTGCTATTAATGGCTCCTTCACTCCATCTAGCCACCTCCATTTTGGTTTGCCCTTCCCTTCATTGCCTATCTCTCTTGGAACATAAAAACCATCTTTGCCAATCTTTCATCATTCATTCTATAATTCATGCCCATACCATCACAAAGTCACCTCCAAACATCTTCTCATCAGACATCTCTCCTAAATGCACATTTCTCTTATTACATTTCTAATCCTATCTCTTCTCTTTACCCCATAAATATCTCTTAAATATTCATTTCCAAACCTCGATACTTTCTCCATCTTAAAATTTAATGCCCACATCTCACATCCAACAGTTGGAAGTTTGGAACAAATATACACTCAAACAGTTTAATTTATGGTTTTAGATAATTTTCCCCTTTTAAATATTTCACAAAACTATTAACACATTTTCACCTTACGCACTAACCCCATGGTCAATTTCTTCTATAATTCCTTCCAAAAGAACCAATTTTTAGTCCTTATCATAGGAACCTCGTTTCAAACTCAAACATTAAATCACACAATTTCTTTTTGAATCAGCCATAACACCCAGTATAGTCAGCATATAGTAAAACATTGATCTCGCAATTATCTTGAACTATATACGCTATCAACTCCAGCACCATTTATCTACATCATAACTGCTATCTATAGGAGGATATTAAATAATCATATATATATATATATATATATATATATATATATATATATATATATATATATATATATATATATTTATATATATAATAACTATATATATATATATATATATATATATATATATATATATATATATATATATATATATATATATATATATATAACAACATTATCTCAGACCTACTCCTACTTTAAACTACTCCCCTTCCCTCCTCTTGTCTAAAAGCACCCCTTACCGTTTCCTATAAAATGTTTCTATAACATTTATGGCTTGATCTATTGGTTTATACTTTTCCAGTACTCTCCACACTAAATAACTTTGAGCACACGACGCTTATACCAGAACAAATGCATAAAAGCAAGAACAAAACAAAAACACACACACACACATACAAACATAGCCTTGCTCCTTTTCACAGGCACTTTTTATGATATTTTCAACTAAATACCTGATCCACATATCTTATACGCCCTAGACCACACATTTTCTTCTTCAATCTGTTTTATCAGTATTATTCTTAAGCTCTTTAAATTAACACTAGTCCAAAATCTTTATCTACTACACTCAGAAATCCTATACCTCTGATAGTTTGATCACTCCTTTTGCCACCTTACCCTTATATTGAAACAAGACAAGAGTCTGGTCAGTCTTGTGGGACCTCGCACCTTTCCCCAGCAGATTTTTATAATTTCGCCAGCCGCTTCAAAGGCACAATCACCATCTTTCTTAGCATATTTACTTGTGTGGAATCTAAACTCGAAGACTTTCCTCCTTTCGTTTTCCTCAAAGTATTCACAATTTCCATTCTTTGTAATATGTCCCATCTTTTCATTCCGAATCTCTTCTTCAATAATCTTTTCTTCTATTTTAAGTTATCTTTCTTTCTCCTCCTTCTACCTTTCCAGCATTTGACACTTCTTAAATTGTTTCTCTCTCCACCTTTCGCCAACCTCCGCATCATCCTAAACCACATTTTCATCCAAAGTCATTACACTAGTTACAACGTGTTCCGTCTTATTTTGAACCTGGTTTACCTCCTACCAAGATAGATTACTTCTTTCTAATTTTTAACTATCTTTCCACTCCATCTGCCTTATTCTTTTCAGTTTTTACTATCCTTTTAACTTCATTTCGTGCCCTCTTGTATTCCTCCCATGTGGTCTGGTTATTAAGAGCCAAAAAGCTTGCAAAAACTGCTTATTTCCTTTTAATAATAACTTTCAATTCTTCACTAAACACCATTCGCTACCTTTTCTCTTACTTTTTCCATCAATCTTTTTCACGCGCATACTTGCCTTGTAGCAATCAATTTTGTTTCCTTAAAATATATTCACTCTTGCATTTCTTCTTTTTCTATTTCTTTTATCAATCTCCAATTTTCTGCCAATAACTTTTTGCATTCTGCTGAATATTCTTCATTTTCTAATTTCTCTATTTTTGAAACTTCTACACTCCTTCCAAATTCCAGTTTTTCCTTCCAACCTTCTTCCACCTTTAACTTTTTCTTCAAATTAACAATTGGAAATACCATCAGCTAATCTCTTAAGACTTTCACATCCAACAATCTATCTATCTTCATTTGTTTTATACATACATATTCAAGCGGAGCCCCATCACCGGTTTCTCCACTAATTCATGTATATTTGTGTATACTCTTTTTATTAAACCATGTGTTTCCTGTTATCATCACTAGCAAAACATAATTTCAAGAACTTTTTACCATTTTTGTTCTTACCTTCTATTTCAAAAAAGAAAACTAGTTCTCTTACTTCTACATTACCCACCTTCATATTAAAATCACCTCTTTTCAAAATTCAGCACTATCATTTACAGGGGCATATGCACTTACAAATATTCAGATTTCATTTCTCAATTTCAATTATACCTACATTAACCTTGAACTAATAAGTTTATATCCTTTCACATATCTCCACAATTCTTATTTCATTATTATTGCTACACCTTCTCTAGTCCAAACTCCCTCTCTCTTTCACTCCTGAAATTAAATTCCTATAGCTTCCAAACATTCCTCTCTTTCACCTTTAAGCATAATCTCACTCAAAGAGCATATTCTATTCCACTCTCCTTGCATACTAACTAGTCCTTTCTCTTCTCTCTTGCATTCATCTTTCGCCATTTCATATCTTCTCTTTTGCCCTCATCATTAACCATTCATATCTCTTCTCTCTCTTGCCATCGTTTGCCCATTATTCGCCCATTCTTTCTTCTCTCTCTTGCCCTCATTATTCGCCATTTCTGTCTCTTCCATTTTGCCGTCACCATTCGCAATTCCTCTCTCTTCTCTTTAGCCCTAATCATTCGCCACTCCTATCTTTTCTCCATTGCCTTCATCGTTCGCCCATTATATCTCCTCTCTCTTGCCCTCATTGTTCATCCATTTGTCATTTCAGTACTCACTTGAACTCATTATTATTAATTCCCCTTTCCTTGCAAACTAGTCCGCCCTCCTCTCTCTCTTGCCCTCATCATTCATACTTCTAAACCGACTCCAAATTTCAATATCAATGAATTTTTTTTATTTTACTAGATCGTTAACTATTCACCATTCTTACGATAAAAAAGCGGTTTCTAATTTTCTAATTGTTTATGCAAGAAGAGATGTTTTCTGTTTCTTTTACTAAATAAAACCATAAATAAATAAATAAATAAATAAATAAATAAATAAATAAATATAAAAATAAATATAAAAATAAATAAATATAAAAAATAAATAAATAACAAAAAATAAATAAATATAAAAATAATTAAATATAAAAATATTAAATACAAAAATAAATAAATATAAAAATAAATAAATATAAAAATAAATAAATATAAAAAATAAATAAATATAAAAATAAATAAATATAAAAATAAATATAAAAAATATATATATTTATGTTTACTTTATTTCTGTTATATATATATATATATATATATATATATATATATATATATATATATATATATATATATATATATATATATATATATATATATATATATATATATATATATATATATATATATATATATATATATATATAAATTATTTTTTTATAACTTTTTATATATATATATATTGGTTTTCAAACTACTTTATATTTAATTAGAAGGAATTTAAAATAGAAAGAGAAAGTTAAAACGACTGTGCTAACGTTTCATCCAACAATACATGTTGGCCTCTTCAGAGCAAGAAGAAGGTAGTTGTTTTTTAAAAATTTGACTAAATGAGAATTAAATGACCAGCACAAGGAATAATCAAAAACAACAACTAAAATGTATTATTTCTATGGTTCAATGTATTGGAGGATGTTGGCTGGTGTACGATGAGAAAGCATTTTTCTATTTAACGTTGATTCAATAAATTTAATGGTGGTTTTATCAAAGTCAAAAAATCGATGAAAAATTTTATTTTCGAATAATGTTGATAAAATAAGATTCTATAAGTCTAAGTTCTTTTGATTTAGAGGTGAAAATGAAGGTAATCTTTCAAATTAATATTGTGATCTCTGTTTATATGACGGTATAGTGCGTTGCTATGGTTACATCTTTTTATATCGTTACTTATGTTGATTAAGTCGAAAAGGTAGTGTCTTTAAAGTTTATAAAATTTGCTGCAACTGACGCATGGAACGCAGTATACCCCAGACGGTTCAAATGTAAAATGGATAAAAAAAATTCCAGCCCGCGGTATCCGTGCAAATTGAAAATTAAATGAATAGTGAATATACAACCACCAACTCTACATCTAATCTATTATTTGGTTCGCTATTTTAATATTTAATTTTAGTCCCTCCTTGAAAGGGCCAATGTGAATGATGGTGTTCTATCAATATATATATATATATATATATATATATATATATATATATATATATATATATATATATATATATATATATATATATATATATATATATATATATATATATATATATATAAATACATATATATATATTATAAACGGTAAAGACAAAAAGGAAACTGCTAACGTTTCCTGAACTGGTTTCGTCAGTCTGAGAAGAGCCTAATGATTATAAATATAAAAAACCAAAAAGGCTAAAACGAGCCACCTGCTCAAATATATATATATATATATATATATATATAATAATAATAATATATATATATTTTTATATTTTTTTAGTGTATGTGAATAATAGTTTATATATATATAATATAATAATAATAATATATGTATAATAATAATAATATAATATATCTTATCTACCAATAACTCTTTCTATATATAACTAATATATATATAATATATAATATATATATAATATATAATATATATATATATGTATATATATGGTTGCTTTATGAAGGCATGTCAGGAGCCAGATGACGACATTTGCACACATCCTCATACATCTTTAATACCTAAATTTTCAATTCCAGAGGGTGGTACCCTAAGGACATATATTATTAATATAAATTTTCGCCTCTTTTACAAATTGAAAATAGTTATTCCTCTTACCCACCTCAGGGTTCTTTACCTTTGTGGTTTCTAAGTTTAAAAAAAAAAAAATAAAAATAAAAACATTCAATTAAAAATAGGTTTGTTAATTTTTTGACTTCACAAACATGTATCTACACTCACTCAACCCCTCTTCTCTCATTCATATATATATATATATATATATATATATATATATATATATATATATATATATATATATATATATATATATATATATATATATATATATATATATATATATATATATATATATATTTATATATATATATAACTAGAACACACTATAACAGAAATACACAACTCAAACAAAAGTTAAAATAAATATTCAAAAACAATATTATATTCCAATTCTTTTTATTAATTTTCATTTTATTACCTTGTTTTATTTTATTTGTTATTTTCAATTTTAAATATTTCATTATTAAAAGACTTAGGTGCTTAAAAATCTAAATCATTTTGAGAATTTTTAATTTAATACTATGATTACATTACATGTAGAGTAATAATTTTTCTCCAGAGTTTTACATATAATCACTTTTAAATGAACGCTGTATTCCACTTTAAAGTAATGACTTGTGATAATATCCAGCATAAATCAACAGATTTTTTTAATTAAATGGCAGAAGAAGTAAGAGATATATGATAGGATCTGATTGGAGTTTTAACAGATGCTAACTGGCAAACATATTTTCTTTTCATAAAGAGAGAGAGAGAGAGAGAGAGAGAGAGAGAGAGAGAGAGAGAGAGAGAGAGAGAGAGAGAGAGAGAGAGAGAGAGAGAGAGAGAGAGAGAGAGAGAGGAGGTTGAAAATAAAAAGGTGTATGAACCAGGATAGTATGTTAGGTTTATATATTTAGACCGATTAGGTAATGATAGATAATGTTAGGCTGAACAGCGAATACCTAGATAACAACATATAAATGTACGGTGATCCATATTCTTTGTGCGATATAGGGCTCTTGTTAGAGCGTTAGGTCTATGTATTTTTAACATTCTATCTTCTTAAACAATATATATATATATATATATATATATATATATATATATATATATATATATATATATATATATATATATATATATATATATATATATACTCAACTATATATATATATATATATATATATATATATAATATTTATGTTTGGATAGATAAACGTTCGAAGCAAATAACCAATAGTGAAAACAGAAATATTATTTCTTTACATTTCATCTCCAAGTATCCTTGGGCCCAAATGGTTACAGTTCTGGAATGAGAGTTAAAAGGCTGTGGTTCAACATCAAGTCATGCATTTAGCTAAAGTTTTAAATATTTAAAATTCATATGTTAAATACCTGAAGATCTAGAAAGTGTATGATTTCATATGTTTTATAATTTTAAGCTACTGATTAGGATGTTGATTGTATGTAATATATATATATATATATATATATATATATATATATATATATATATATATATATATATATATATATATATATATATATATATATATATATATATCTCTCATATTAAATAATATCTGTGTGTGTGTGTGTGTGTGTGCGTTGGCTAAAGGTATATATCAGGACGGTAGACGACCTACGGTTATATGGATTGAACTCAGACACGTGGACAGACTCAGAACCTTTTAATATGATAATTCATGTACCGAACTAACGTTGCTAGAGCATATTTAAGCCTAATAGGACGTATAGAGCCACTTGATAGGATGTTATTTAAGGCCTAACGGATTTGAAATTGTGATTCAATGAATGACGGTAGGCATCTGTATGTGAAGTCATTTGAAAAGACATTCATGAATATGGAGTGCAGGTATTAAATGTAAAACTAAGTGAACTTGAAACGAATAAAATAAGATTAACAAATATTTACTCATAACAGTTAAAGCTAAAAAAAAAAATAAATAAATAAATAAAAAAAGTTCAGGAAGGTTGATGGGATATAGAAAACGAGGTGAAACGGAGTGACACAGGAAAAAGACGATTGGGTGCGGTGTGCTGCGGTGCGGTTACAATTGCAGTGCAGTTAAGCCTAAACGCGTCGTCGAACTCGGAAAACACATTGACGTAAAAAAAATACCATTAATTTGATGCCGCAATCGTCTAAAATGATTCATA
Organism: Trachelipus rathkii; assembly: GCA_015478945.1. Classification (NCBI taxonomy): domain Eukaryota; kingdom Metazoa; phylum Arthropoda; class Malacostraca; order Isopoda; family Trachelipodidae; genus Trachelipus; species Trachelipus rathkii. The sequence continues at coordinate 19,593 of JABUQX010144793.1, read as the reverse complement.
AACGTAACTGAGGTAACTGAAAGGTTAACAGTTGTTGTTGTTGTGACCAACGTTGTTAGGAGAACGTATTTAAGCCTAATGGTTTATACTGATTCCTTTATTCAGAGGAGTGTCTTTAAGCCTTACGGCTACTGTCAACACTCCTTTGATAGAGGTTATAGCTGGGATACCAGAGAGTGATCAAATGAAGATAAGGTTAAAAATGTATCAGAAAAATAAATAAAAGTCATAAAAATAAAATTTACCAATATGTAGCCTGAATTAACAGGAATACTAGTGAAATTACAGAAAAGCTTAAAAAAAAGTTTCAGGAGGTGGTTGAGCAGTAGAAAGAGAGTGGCAAAAAAAGATGCTAGAGTATATCAAAAAAGGATAGAAGAAAGTACTATAATCACAAAAATTAACCGATAGGTTGTCAAAAATCTCCTGGGAAAAATGGTAGAAAGGTTCAGGAAAGTAGATGAGTAATAGAAAGTCATCAAAAAAAGTGTATACCTATAGTAATAAAAAATAACGAAAAAAGGGTTAAAAAGTGATAAAATCTTGAAATTTAGCTATGGGTTGACAGATTTAACAGGAAAAGGGTTAGAAAAAGGTCCTGGAACGTAGCTGAGTATTAGAAAGTCTTTAAAAATATATACCTAGAATGATAAAACGTCGAAAAAAGTTAAAAAGTGTTAAAAATACTGAAATCTAGCTATGGGTTGCCAGATTTAGCAGGAAAAGCGCTATAAAAAGCTGAGGAATGTAGCTGAGTATTAGAAAGTCTTTAAAAATATATACCTAGAATGATAAAGCGTCGAAAAAAGTTAAAAAGTGCTAAAAATACTGAAATTTACCTATAAGTTGCCAGATTTAACAGGAAAAGCGCTAAAAAAAAGGATCAGGAAAGTAGCTGAGTAGTATAAAGTCGCTAAAAATATATACGAAAATGATAAAAATGCCGAAAAAAAGGTTAAGAAAAGGCTCAGGAAAGAACGTGAAGTCGTAACATAGCTGAATAGAATAAAGGGGGGTGGGGGAGAACCTGGGGTGATAGCTGGGTGAAAGTAACAAAAAAAATACAGGTACACTAACACGTACATACACACCCCTAAAATAGCTGCGAACGTACATGAATAAGGGTCCCCCGGGGGGGCTGACCCCCATTCAAAACGCCAGATATCAAAAGTAGCCAGGAAGGTAGCCGAGTACTAAAAAGTGCTAAAAATATATATATTTGTATTGGCAGGTGCAGATTGCTACAAATTTGCATCACCTGTCAACTTATGTCCCATACTACTCACCTTCATATTAAAATCACCTCTTTTCAAAATTCAGCACTATCATATACAGGGGCATATGCACTTACAAATATTCAGATTTCATTCCTCAATTTCTTTACCCACATTAATCTTGAACTAACAAATTTACATCCTTTCACATATCTCCACAATTCTTATTTTATTATTATTGCTACCTTCTCTTCTCTTTCTTCTCTCTCTTTTGCTCCTGAAATAAATGGGAAATACCAAAATTCCTCTTTCACCTTTAAGCATAATCTCACTCAAGCGCATATTTCACTCCCTCTCCTTGCATACTAACTAGTCCTATCTCTTTTTCTCTTGCATTCATCCTTCGCCATTTTATATCTTCTCTTTTGCCCTCATCATTAACCATTCATATCTCTTCTCTCTTGCCTTCATCGTTTGCCCATTGTATCGCCTCTCTCTTGGCCTATTATTCGCCCATTCTATCTTCCCTCTCTCCTCATCATTCGCCATTTTTGTTTCTTCATTTTGCCGTCACCATTCGCAATTCCTCTCTCTTCTCTTTTGCCCTAATCATTCGTGTCTATTACTCGTGTTCTTATCGTTCGTAATATATCTCCTCCCTCTTTGCCCTCATTATTCATCCATTTCCGTCTCCTCTCTTGAACTCATTATTTGCCATTCCTATCTCCTCTCTCTTACCCATATCATTATCAACTCTTCACTCGACTATATACTTCACCATACTTACATTTTAAAAAGCAGCTTTAAATTTTTTTCCTTATTCCCTTTTGCATCTTTTCTTTGTTTCTATTACTATCTCCATAAATAAATAAAAATAAA
>JABUQX010144793.1:0-12500 GCA_015478945.1 Trachelipus rathkii | reverse complement strand
TAGGGGATTTCAACGAACACCACACTGAACCACACTGAGTGGTTGGGCTCCTCTCATACTGATGCAGGAGGGGAGGAGGCAAAAACATTCTAGTATTCTCAACGATCTGGAACAGTTAATTAAAGAACCTACATATATACCAGATCGTCCTAACCAATTTTTGAACACGCTTGATTTATGTTTCACCACTACTCCTTCTCGATATAAATACACCATTTTCCCCTATCGGTAACTGACCACAATCTTGTAGCTCTTAATTTTAAACTTTTTCTCCAGCAGCTCCTCCTTGCCCTAAAAATGCTTTCTGACACTTTAATCGGGCTAATTGGGGGCATTTCGTCGTTTCTTTGCAAACTATGCTTGGAATGAATCCTGCTTTGACTCGGAGGACGCTTCGGTCACTGCTGAAAAGGTAGGGGCCGTAATCACTGAGGGATGAGCAGGTTCATTCCATCTTCAACTAAATCTTTTTCTCCCCAAAATCCATGGTTCGATGGAGAGTGTTCTTGCTCCATTCAGGAGAGAGAGACATTGCCTATTGGGCATGGAAAAACTCGTTCTCCTATCACTTACTTATTTCCATTCTGCTCGGAATCGTTGTGGCTATTATTCGACAGGCTAAGCTCCGCTTTCACTAAAGAAAGTGCGATAACCTACTTGGCTCTCCTACTGATAAAAATTTCTAGCCTCTTGCCAAAAACATCTAATAACCCTTTGTAAATCTGCCTTTCCTCTACTTATTCGCTCTGGTTCTGTTGTTAATTCTCCTACTGAAAAGGCTAATCTCTTTCGGCCTCCTGTTTTCATCTAATTCTACCCTGAGCCATCCCTCCTCCTGCTTCTTCCTCTCAGGCTTCCCATGCCTCTTCCCCATGATTACATGATCAAAAAGGGACTTCTGAGATCTATGGAACGTCAGGAAGGTTAGTAGGGTCTGATGGCATTCCTTCCTGTTTTGAGGGAGGTGTTTGAGCTGACCTCTGTCCTCGTTCAACTTCTACAATCTATGCCTTAATACTAGTACATTTCTTCAGTGCTGAAGCTCGCATATGTCCAGCCAATCCTGAAAAAGGGCAGCCAGTCTGATCTTTTAATTACTGTCCTATAGCTCACTCTGTATTCTATCTAAAAATCTTTGAAACTCTTCTTAACTCCCATTTCCTGGATCATCTGGAGTCTCATTTCCTTCTTTCAGATCATCAATAGGGCTTTCGACGTTCGAGGTCAACTGGTAATATACTTTCGTTACCTTACTGTGCGATGGTCTTCTGCCCTTAAGGGACTATGGGGAGTCTTATGTGGTGGCGCTAGACATATCAAAGGCATTTGATCGAGTATGGCATGCGTCACTACTCTCAAAGTTCCCTTCTTGGGTTCTCCTCTTTCTCTTGTCAAGTTTTCTTTCTGGTCGCTCCATATCAGCACTCGTTGATGGATCGACTTCTTTTTCTTTCCTTTGTTATTAATTGTGGTGTTCCTCAAGGTTCATTTTTATTTCCAACTATATGCTTACGTTTCATCAACGATGCTGTACTTCTAACTCTGTTCACTCTATGCTGACGACTCAACTCTCCATTCTTCCACCCATTTCAAATCTGCTCCCTCTTTGCATCTAGAGTTGCCTCTCGTCTTCAGCTTTCCGATTCTGTTCTGCAAATCTGGATGGGATTTCTTGGTGGGGTCACCACAACCTTGTGGAATTAACTCTTTGAAAACTCGGATTCTCTTTTTTTACACTCTCAAAACACCTCCTAACTTTCCTATTTTTTTCGACGGTTCTAACGTCTCACCTGTTGGCAACATAAACACATTCTTGGTCTGAACATAACAAAAATTGTCTTTGAAACCTCATATCACAACGGCTGCTATGGTGGCCTCAAAGAAGCTGGGAGTTCTGTTCAGGTTGAGGGAATTTTTTTTTCTTTCTGCACAGCTACTCCAGTTATATAAGGTCTTTATTCACCCTTGTTTGGAGTACTGTTCTCACATCTGGGGTGGGGCTCCGGCTCCACCTTTCTTGGATAGGGTTGAGTCTAAAGTTAAGAGACTAATAAACTGTCCCTTACTTTCAAATTCTTGACCCTCTATCTCTGGGACGTGACGTTGGCACCATCTCTTTATTATAGGTACTACAACGGTAGATGCTCAGAGTAGTTCACTTGCATTCCACCTCCATTGCGTCGCCCTTGTAATACAAGAGGTGCTGTGCTCGCATGAATTTTGCGTGAGCATTGAAAATCCTAGACTCCTTCGTTGTGGTGCCTCCTCCTTTCCAGCCACTTATGTCTGTGGAACTCCTTTCCATCTTCTATTTCCAACTGTATTTAATCTTCCTTTAAAACCCACGCCTGCGCTCACCTAAGAGATTTGAGTTATTCTTGGCTTGGGTGGGTTTTCTAATATTTTATTTCCTGCCCCTCCTTAAAAGAGCCCAGCCCGTAAGTAGTGGTGATCTGTAAAAAAAAAAAAAAAAAAAGACAAAGATTATATATATATATATATTGCCACAAGAAGAGAAATATATATATATATATATATATATATATATATATATATATATATATATATATATATATATATATATATATATATACACAAATTAAATAGCTATGGGAACATAACATATCCCTGTCTCAGTCCACTATTAATATCAAACCAATCCCTCTCCACTCCATTTATTCTTACACACGTTTCATTATCGACATACATACTTTGATAATATTCAGAAGCCTACCACTAACATCTACCGCAGAGCTTGCCTATTAATTCTGTCATACGCCTGTTGAAAGTCCATAAAACCTAAATACAGTTTGTTCTTCTTTCTGATTTCTTTCTGATTTTCTCAATAGTTGCTTCGATGTAAAAATTTTATCAACACATCCTCTACCACCTCTAAATGCACCTTATTCTTCAACAATTAGCCTTTTTGTCACTAGACGCACTCTTTCAACCAAAATGACAGCATATATCTACCTTGCAACGCTCAATATAATAATTCGACTATAGTTTCTACAGTTCCCCTTATCACTTTTACCCTTATATAAGAGTATAATAACTGCTCTCCTCCAATTCCTCGAAAATAAACCCTCCACAAATGTTTCTTGCACAACTTCCATATCCAGTCAATCACAATTCTTGATAATTTCACCAGTAATTCCAAATCACCTCTTCGTCAGTACAACGTTATAGATTGACATGTTCCCTTTACGTATTCCTTATGGCCATTCATTAGTCACTAAGCACCATCGCTATTCATTATTCTATGAAGGTTCTTGCTCTTTTCCTTATTCGTACTTCCTTCTAGAAGAGCTTCCTATTCTCTTTTAAGTTCCATTCATCCTCCATCCAAACTATTCATTTACCTCTTTTTTTTTTTCAAGACTAACCCAAATGGTTTATCACATCAAAAAAAAAAAAAAAAAAAAAAATTCCCGTACACCCCGTAAAATAAGGGTTAGGTTAAGTTAAGTTAGGTTATGTTAAGTTTTGTTGATTGGTTAGAGAAACTCTAAATAACCAGATTTTTTTTTTATACAAATGTCGATCTTTTGACCTGTCGATCTTTTTTCCTGATGTCGAAACATTTGATACTAGCTTTTCCTCCTACTATGCAACTTGTAGTGACTTCCTCTTTTCCTCTCATAAATTTCCATATACGTTTCTTTCGAAATCTCATCATTAGCTTTAACACACATTCAGCCGCGCCTCTTTTTCTACTTTTAACCTTCATTACATTCAGCTATTTATTCCACCATTCAATTATTGAAATTCTTACTACCAACTTAAACAAGTGCTTGTTCACATTTTTCCTTTTCCTGTTCATTTAGCTTCTAGCTCCTAATTTTTACAACTTCCTTCCTTCCTCCCTCTCCATTCACGTCCCCACCAACTTAATTTTAAATAAAACATATAATGATCTAATATTCCCATCCATAAAGCCCTCACTGATTTAACATCCATAACATACTTACCTCAACATTTCCTTCTTCACCAGAGAAAAATCAATCATACTCTACACGTCGAGCAGACTCTCTCACACACACACACATACACAAACACACACCACACACGCATATATATATATATATATATATATATATATATAGAAGAGTAGTATATATATATATATATATATATATATATATATATATATATATATATATATATATATATATATATATATATATATATATATCAATACAAAAAACCCTAAATTGTGCTTTCTTTGAAGAAAAGTGCAATAATGTCTGTTTAAAGTTAAATTCGTCGTTTTATGAATGTTTAATATAGATATTTTGGGTCAGAAACTTATAAATGAAGTAAAGACTATATAAACAAAAAAGATCTAAAATATTGCCTTTAAAGTTAAAAAAAAAAAACATTTTTTAAATAAATCAATGGTTTTGGTTTAAAAAAAGTTTTATTTCAACATTGTGAACTTTGTTTCTGAGTTTATCATAAATATCTTGATAACTGGAGGAAAACTATTGGCAATTAGAACTTTGAAATCGTCAAGATTGATGATTTGAGAGAATAGGAAAAGACGAGAATGTACTTATTTTGGGGTTCAAACATACAAGAATTTAGTATAAAAATATAAGTAGTAGGAAAAGAGTAGTATTTGATTTAGGAGCCTTCGAAGCACCCGAGTTTCTGGAAAGGTACTTTGCGAGTTTAGAAGAGGAATGGTGATTTATTTTAGAGTGAAAATCAGTATAAAGAGAGCAAATGTTGCATAAATTAATTAAGAAAATGTACCGTATACCTGAACAAGCCCGAATTCCAAGATGACACCACAGACCCATCATACAGAAGGTCGTCAACATCCAAGCGATGACGGGGGTGGGGAAAGGAGGAATGAATAAACGTTATCCAGGGGTAGGAATGACTTTGTGCCTTCTGAGGATTTGAATGGTTGTCAATAAAGTTTTTAATTAGCGTGCTATTGTTCAAAATTGTATGTTCGGCGTGTGAAAAAGAATGGAATACATACTTGCCAGGATTACTGACAGCCGTATAGAGGCGGAAGAAAGATAAGGAAGGTAAGAATGCTGTGTGAATAAAACGTGAAAGTTTTCAGCAATTACACAAATCAGTTGTCACTAGATTTTCAGCATATCCTAACACTCTGCAAGCCCATTGTTGGGTGTTGCATGATATAGACAACCTTCGTACTCCCTAATTATATTATATATATATATATATATATATATATATATATATATATATATATATATATATATATATATATATATATATATATATATATATATATATATATATATAGTTATATATATATATATATATATATATATATATATAGAGAGAGAGAGAGATCTAGAAGAGAAAAATAAAATATTATAAATACACAATATATTTGTTTATATAATAATAAAATATATATATATATATATATATATATATATATATATATATATATATATATATATATATATATATATATATATATATATATATATATATATATATATATATATATATATATATATACAGGGTGATTCAAAATTATGGTAAAAATTTTTGGTAACTGATAAGAAATGCAAAAATAAAGGTAAAAGTTCCTATAAAGGTATGACGTAATGTGCTTAGTTTTCCTTCGGCTGTCTGTATGTGTTTTTACTAAATATTTTGTATCTATGAAACCAAGTAGGTTACAAACCCTATATTTGGGATGAGTACTGCTGTGTGTAGTGCTAATGACGACAAAAGAAGTATCAAATTTACTATAAATTTAAAATGGCGGCCGTTAAAAGTTTTTGAGGTGACATTTCAATGAAAGCGGATGACCTAGGTTAAAATGTTAAGGAAACAAAAAACACCTATTGTTGTACGCAGAATCAAATGGTATAACATTTAATAAATTATGACTATTAATAAGGGAGAATGTAATTTTAGTAATTGGAAACATCTCAGTTAAATAATAACTTTTCCACAAACAGTTACTTCTTCCATTAAACATTTCTGCACATTGTTGACCAAAACAACCAACTATTGTATAATAAATGCAGTCTGTTTGTGTTACGCATTACAATGTAACTCATTGACTGTGTCTCTTATTGTTTTCGTTATTATCATGGAACGTAATTAATGGGTGTGTATCTATACTCTTGAACTTAGCTGATTACGTGTACTCCAATTTATAGGGATTTTGGCACGCTGCGCTAGTTCTTGCAAAGCAAGACGTTTGTACCAAGAGAAATATCCCAACTGAATTTGTCCAAGTGCAAGGTTTTTTGCCACTATTCATCAACGCATATCTGAAACAGGGTATTTGCAGTCCAAAGAGCACACTAATGCAGGCAGACACCGATCTACTAGGACTGTTGATTTAGAAGAATTAGTTCTTAATGAAAAGAGCACGCGAGAATTGTCACTACAGTTTAATTCGAACCAATCTAGTATTTGGAGGTTACTACACGAACAACAGTTACACCCGTACCACGTCCATCAGGTGCATACTCTATTGCCACGTGACTATGCTCCTCGTGTTATTTGCCAATGGTTTTTGAACAAATGTATTGACCCAAACTTTTTAACGAAGGTTTTATTTACCGACGAGGCTCACTTTACAAGAACAGCTATCGTTAACGTTCATAACGAACACTTTAGGGCAGACGAGAATCCTCATGCCATTAAACAGGATCGTTCACAACATCAGTTTTCAGTAAACATTTGGGCAGGAATTTTACATGATCATGTACTTATGTTCGAGCTTCCTCCCAGGCTTAATGGCATAATCTACTTAAACTTTTTGAAACATGAGCTCCGTACCTTGTTTGATGATGTACTTCTTCAGTTGCGCCAAAACATGTGGTTTATGCATGATGGGGTTCCTGCACATTTTATTAGTGCTGCAGTTCGTGAGCACCTGAATGAGACCTTTCCCAATCAATGGATAGGTCGTGGTGGCCCAGTTCCGTGGCCAGCAAGGTCACCAGACCTAAATCCTTTGGATTATTACCTTTGGGGACATTTAAAGACCTTAGTATACTCTTCTCCAATCAACACCGTTGAAGACCTACGATTAAGGATTATGAACGGAATTGAAACGATCAAACAGACTCCTGGAATATTTGAACGGGTCCGACAATCGATGAGAAGACGCCTGGACGCGTGCATTGGGAACAACGGAGGTCATTTTCAACATCATCTTTAGTCTTTTGATATTATTTGTAGGTGCTTTAGAAACAGTATATTTATATTGTACAAATTTAAACCTATCATGCAATAATAATAATTTGTTTATTTACACATCTTATTTAGAATGAGTTATTCGTTCCTTAAATACTTTTAACTTCCGCCAATTTTAAATTTAGAGTTTGTAACTTACTTGGTTTCAGATACAAGATATTTAGTAAAAACACATACAGACAGTCAGACGGAAAACTAAGCACACTACGTCATATGATTAACGACGTTAATTTTTTTTGTTAACGATTAAGGATTAACGGCGCTAACTTTCTCATTAATAGTGCCCACATTTATATATATATATATATATATATATATATATATATATATATATATATATATATATATATATATATATATATATATATATATATATATATATATATATATATAGAGAGAGAGAGAGAGAGAGAGAGAGAGAGAGTGTAAATATATATATGGCATATATATATATATATATATATATATATATATATATATATATATATATATATATATATATATATATATATATATATATATATATATATATATATATATATACAATATCACACCCCACACACAAACCCCCCCACATACCAAAATCTCATCCTCGGAGGCGATTTTAACGCTCCACCACACTGCCTGGTATAAAGACTACCCTTCTGACTCCCGAGGCAACCATATCCTTAACGAATTTAGGAATCCTTTAAACATCCTTTAATTCCAAAACCCTCCCCACCCGAATCCCACCCCCAAGTCAACCAAACCCCTACTTCCCCAGACGTCACATTCTGTACCCCTCCATACACCACACTTATTTACTTGGGACACCATTACTGACCTACAATCGGACCACCTTCCTATTCTTATTTCCCTAAACTCCCCCCATCAACCCCCCCCAAAAAAAACCATAACATACACTAACTACAAAAAAGCAAACTGGCCCGAATATACTAATTATATTGAAACTCACATTAACCCAACACAAATCCACGATACAACAACCCTTCTCACCTCCATCACTCACTTAAACAATACAATCATCAAATCTGCAAACCTTCATATACCCAAAGGCCACAGAAAATCATACAACCCCAAACTCAACCCCAATATCAGCCAACTCATTAAACAAAGAAACTCCCTCCGAAAACTCAATCCTTATACCCCACACATTTCTAACCAAATAACAAACCTAAACACCCAAATCTCCAACCTCATAACCACCAACACTACAAATAAGTTTTCTGAATACTTACAACAAAACATCTCGCGCATAGACAATAAAAAACCATGGCAAGTCATCAAAAAATTAAAAACAACTCACGAAACAACCCCACACAATCCCACGAATCCCCATCTTTACCCAATAACTCCCTCCCTTCCCCAAACAACAATCAGACAGTCTTGCTAAACATTACGCTAACATCTCCTGTAAAACCAACCCACCCTGATAATAGGAAAACAAAAACAACTCAGAAAACTCCAAATTAGACCACAACCTCCCACCCCATTCACAACATTCATGATAACAAAAAACCATTAAAACCCTTAAAAACTCACCAGGAACAGGCCAGACTCTATATCCAACCTACACATAAAACACCTCGGAGAAAAAGCAATCCTTCTAATCACAGACATCTTCAACAAATCTTGGCAACTTAACTACATTCCCAATCTTGAAACAAGCATACATAATCCCAAAACTCAAACCAAAATGACCCTAACTCCCTCCTCCTATCGCCCAATTTCACTGCTTTGCTCCATTAGTAAATTGCAAGAGAAATTAATATTAAAACAAAATTTCAGAACCCATTCCCTCCCAGACTTCCATCACGGATTCAAAAGCAAATCCATTCTGGCCAACCACAGCCCTCACCTTCCTCACACAACACATCATTAATGGCTTCTAACCAATCACCTTCCCACAGATTTATACTTACAGCAATAGACATAAACAAAGCATTCGACACCGTTCACACACATCCTTATTCAAAAATCCTCCACTCCCCCTAGAAAATAATGACAAAAATGGCTTTCCAATTTCCTCACCAAACGCTACAAAACAACCTCTCCCATTCTATCAAATTACAAATCGGTGTCCCACAGGGTGCCATTCTCTCCATTTTAATTCAACTTTTTCTACTCCAGATCTGCCCACCCCAACCCACCAATTCACCAAACTTATTACTTATGCAGACGTCATCAGTCTTATTTCCCAACACCCAAACGTAAACACAGGCCGTCAATAAACATACTCCCAAGAATATCTATATCTATTAGAAAATTGGTTAATTTCCAACAGAATGACCGCATCCCCCTTTAAACTTCTTCATCACCCTTTAACCACTGACCGTCATCAATCCTCCCCTCCATCCCATAATCACCCTGAGCAACAACCCCTTCCATTAAACAAAACCCAAAAAATTATTAGGACTTACCTATGACACTCATATGACGTTCTCCCCCCCCCATCGACAATCACTTCCTCAACCCAACGAAAACTAAGCACCCTCCGAACCCTTTCCAAACACAACTTCAGCGATAGGAAACACACACTCACCACTACCTATAAACAACTTCTAGAACAAATCTAAACTATGCCTCACCAGCATGGTTCCCAGCACTCCCAAAATCGAACACAAATAAATTACAAATCTCTCAAAATACAGGCCTCAGAATTATCACAGGTTGCACTAAACCACCCCAATCCAACACTTAACCCGACGAAACCTCCATCCTCCCCATTCACACCTGGAGATGGTGGGGACCAATTCTATCAGAAAACTGCAATCCAACCCACCTTGTCACCAAATTCCCTTCCAATCCCCTGACAAAGACTAAAAATCCTCCCCACTTTCTTTCACCTTGCTCAATTCCTATTACAACACTTAGAACATAATTCCCCTCCTCTCTCTTAATAGGTCATGGATTACGAATATCCATACACATCTAACCAACACATACCTACAAAACCGCCCAAATAACAATTTGTTAAACACCCCCCCAAAACTCTCCCCTAGAGAAGAAACGCTGTCCAGAAGAGGCCAATGGATTCGCCCGGAGCAGATCAAGTCACCACCCAAAACTCATGCAATATAAACATAGATTCAAACTAGACAATGTCACCTCCCCACTTGCACCAGATGTCACAATTCCCAAGATAAAATAGAGCACCTCCTTCTGGGGTGCTCTGCTCTCGACGCCCCCGCGCCGACTTATCTTCTCTTCTCGACCTGTGGAATCGCCCAGTGGCGGCAGCCAGCTTCCTGGAAGCAGTGTGACCCCAATAAGGTGGGCCAGGGGAAGAAGTAAGTATATATATATATATATATATATATATATATATATATATATATATATATAGTATATAAATATATATATATATATATATATATATATATATATATATATATATATATATATATATATATATATATATAGAGAGAGAGAGAGAGAGAGAGAGAGAGAGAGAGAGAAAGTATTTGATATATATATATATATATATATATATTTATATATATATATATATATATATATATATATATATATATATATATATATATATATATATATATATATATATATATATATATATATATATATATATATATAGGTTTTCAACGTTGCTTTTTATTTAAAAGCAGATATTTCTCCGAATTTAGCATTAAAACACACGATTTTAGCGTACTAATGAAGATATATTTTTAGTCTAATTGCAAACCTAAAGTAAATAAATTAAGGGAGATTAATGATGCATTTATATATATATATATATATATATATATATATATATATATATATATATATATATATATATATATATATATATATATATATATATTAATGATAGGTGTGAATCGTTGAATTTTCATTTGAAAAAAAAAATTAATTTTATTTATTTATTTACTTTTTTTTTTTCGTCGGTGTTTAGGAACCAAGCAGAGTTTTATTTCGATTAACTAATTAACTTCAATGTTTTTTCATTTTCATTGTTCTTTTAATAACCAAGTTTCTTTATTGTGAAAATCACAATGAAATGAAAAACACGTTTTTCACATCATATATATATATATATATATATATATATATATATATATATATATATATATAAAGAATAAACTATATATATATATATATATATATATATATATATATATATATATATATATATATATATATATATATATATATATATATATATATATATATATATATTATATAATAGGGAGCGAGAAGAACGGACCAACTCCAGGAGTGTATTGTACACAGAATAAATGGGAAAAAACCAGTGTTACATATCTGATTTTGATTTGTTTTCATTTTATAGCGTAATGACAATTCAATTAATAGCACACTAATTATTGCTTCGGGATGAGCCCAATTTCCACCCCCACCTATAAATGGACATATAATTCTGAATTTTCAGCCGATTTTGACCAAATAAACACCAAACTGTAGCTTTTCTGAAATCTAAAACGTCGTTTTGGTGTCTGTAGTCATTGTTTTGATATTTTCAATTTTAAAAATCTATGTTTTTGACATCTGTCGAAACTCCTACAATTTTTTTCGAAATGACTTCAAACTAGAGATATACAAAGATAGGATTATCTAAAACGTGTTGGAGAGGAACTTTGATATTTTGCCCCATATCTGAGCATTGGTCGATTTTCAAAAAGATTTGGATTTTCAAATTGAAAAATTGGGATATTTTTTTCCTGTTTCTCCGATCTCCGATTTGTAGTCAGAGGATATGCACATTTGTTATTTAGATAATCTTTTTGTTAATGAAATAGTTTTGGATTTGTTTGTTTTTTAACAAATTTAAAAAAATTTTATTGAAATTTTTTAAAAAATTTTCCTTTTGAGTATAAAGAAATATTATCTAAGTAAAAAAGATGTATCTCGGCCGACTATACAAGCCCTGAAAATTTGATGTTGATCGGATAAGTAGAAAAAAATATATCAACACCACTTTTTTAAACGTTTAATGTATGAAATTTTATTTAATTGTCATTACGCTATAAATTGAAAACAAATGAAAATCGGATGAGAACATATGAGTTTTTTTACATTATTAACCTGTGTACAATCAGCTTCTGGAGTTTGGTCCTTCCTAACGACTCACACTGTATATATATTATATATATATATATATATATATATATATATATATATATATATATATATATATATATATATATATATATATATATATAGCTATATATATATATATTGAAGGGCCTGCCAGCTTAAGGAAGATTTAAGATTTAAAAGTGGATTTTCCTTTGAAAGAACTCAAAGTATAA
>JABUQX010144792.1:0-15000 GCA_015478945.1 Trachelipus rathkii | reverse complement strand
TTTTATTTCAACCTGCATTAAAGTCAAATATTGGGCTTTGTTGGAACCAGTCGTTAATAATCTACAGTCGAAGAGTTTATACTTTCTTTAATGCTCGAACCATGTGAAGAAAATTCTTTCACTTGTGAAAGATCACCGCTCAAACATACACAAACAATACTTTCATGGATGTCAAGTCCTCTACTCCATTTCATTGTAACCATGAATATCACCTTACTGATGAACCATATTCCATATCTGCGCATTCTAAAATCATTATATCTTTCAATAACCCTGTTGACGCCCAACTGAATTGCTTGCATTCTAATTCTCAATCTACATTATCTCTCTCTAATACTTTCATATTGAATCAATGATATGTTTTAACGACTAATCAATATCATTTTACGAATCCTTCATGTGTTAAAGTCTATGAAATTAATAAACTCCTCCGTTATTGACATACCCATTTTATTTTCATTTTTAAATCACACTTTTACTCAGTCCCCTTATTTTGTAAAATCGCCTAAAATTATTTGGGATAATCAAATAGATTATATCAACACTTCCTTGAATCATCATTCTACGTTATTCTCTTACGTACCCAATATTTCATACGCTTCGAGCTCTTCCTTTATTGTAATCATTGCTGTATCATGCACTTTATTCATTATTTTATTTAAACGACTAAAACTAACCATGCCTAAAACAGCTAATCCCGTTACCACAGATCTGTAACCCTGATACTGCCTTTAACTCCTAGAATCCCTGACATTTCAAACCGACCTGACCTTTCTATCATCCGCCTTGTTCCTATAGACATGAGCCATTAACGTTGACGCTAACATTAACTTCCTTGATTACTTACGATACCCTTCCACATCCAGCGTCCCTATATCCTATCATCCCCTTAATCCCCCCTCACCCTTATAAGGCCAGAAATTCTTTTACGTTGGCAAAATTCTTCTGACTACGAATTGATGGAACTCTATGCAAAGGAATTATTCAGGTTAGTTATATAAGTAAAATGAAATTGTAATACCCTATAATTGTAATATTTTTTTTCCAAAAATTTTCAAGATAACTTTAATTTCCAAAAAGGGGCTTAATATCAGAGCAATTGACTCACTAAATAAAGTCAAAATGACTCTTTTGACAACAAACATTACAATCTCGAGTCAACAAGACACACCTTATTCGCCCGGGGCAGATTGCATTCATTTGTCGTTTAGTTCTGTTCGTTTATTTCAATTGTGAAAATTTTCAATTATAATAAATCTTAATTATAATATTAATTTATTAATATTATAATTGTTTTATTACTTTTCCTTTCTATTTATTTATCATACAGAAATTCTTTGTTAGCGCCTGACAATTTAGTGCTTTAGCAGCTGACAAGTTAGTATTAATATTTGTTATAAAATCACCATTAATTGTGTATTGTTAAGTTGCTTAAATCCAATCAATTATCCCTATCTATAAAAACACCACATATTCTCTGGTAAGTTTTGTACCATTATATATATATATATATATATATATATATATATATATATATATATATATATATATATATATATATATATATATATATATATATATATATATATTATTTTATATATAATGATATCTTGATAATACCAATAACCACACAGACGTTTAGCTTACTACTCGTTATCATCTCAGTACCGAGATATATTTTATTTATAGAAAAGAAACTTGCTAAATAACTATTGTTCCACTGTTCGTTTATAGCTGGTGTTTTTATGTCTGGAACTTTAATTTAAGAAAACTTGAAGTGACTACCAATATATTTCTAATCATTGGACTTTAGGTCATTTTATATTTTATTAGCTTGAGATCCTGCATAACGCTGTTCAAATGATAAATAGTATATTATTTTACTATATGTAAATAGAGAATTAAGGAAAGTAAAATTATCTAAAAATTAGTGATGGGACGATTATGAAATTTTTGCCGATGACGATGACGATGAAGATTAGAGCAAATTATGCCGATGACGATGACGATGACGATGACGATGACGATTAATTGAAAAACCTATTTTAAAAATTTCTCTCTTTCCTCTCTCCTCTCAGGGTCCTCCTCTTTCCTCCTCCCTCTCCTCCTTCCTCTCCTCCTCCCTCTCCATGCGTACATATATTACATAGATACATTTTATGATATATACATATGTTATATATATAAAATTATACATATATTTTATTAATATATATAGAAAAATTCTTGGGAGAAAAATTGCATATATATTATTATTATATATATATATATTATTATATTATATTATATACATATATATAGCATAGAGGAGCAAAGAGGAGAGTATGTAATATCAAAGATAGAAATGGTGAAACATTGGGCCCGGAGGAAAAAAATAAAAGGTGGATAGAGTACTTTGAATGAGTTGCTGAATGTGGAGGTGCAGCTCGGAAGAGGAAGGGGAGAGAGAGGAGGAGGAGAGAAACGAAGAGGGAGTGGAGGAAGAGGGAATAACGGAGGAGGAATTTGTGGAGACGTTAGGGAAAATGAAGAGCGGAAAGACTCCTGGTGAGGATGGGATACATATTGAATTGCTGAACGAGGGAGGAGAGGAGCTGAAAGCCTTGATGCTGAGATTTCTGATCAGGATTTGGAGAGTAGAGTGCCGGAAGGTTGGGGAAGGTCAATAATAGTTCTCATTTATAAAGGTAAGGGGGACGCAGGAGATTGTAAAAATTATAGAGGAATCTCACTAATGGATCACATGGCGAAGTTATATGAAAGAATATTAGAAAGAAAATTAAGATCAAAAATAGAGCCGAGATTAGGTGAAGAGCAGTATGGGTATAGAGGTGGCAGAAGCACTACAGATTTAATGTTCGCATTGAGAATGATACAGGAAAAGACATGGGAATACAATAAGAAGGCATATATCGCCTTCATAGACTTGAAGAAAGCATTTGATTCTGTACCCAGGGAGAAGCTATGGAGAGTTCTGGAGAGGGATTATGAAGTTGGAGACAGACTGATAAAGGCAGTGAGAAGTACATACGTGAATAGTAAGGTAAGAACAGGATATAAAAACGAGGAACGGTTTGAGGTAAAAACTGGAGTAAGGCAGGGTAGTGTGTTGTCGTCGATACTGTTTATAGCGTATTTGGACACAGTCATAAGAGGTGTAAAGGAGAGTTTAGAGGAGATTGACGGAGAAATCATGGTATACGCAGAAGATTTGGCGTTTTGGAGTGGAAATGGTGAGAGATTGAGGCAAATGGTGCTGTGTTTCGCAGAAAATTGAGAGAAGCTGGATTAAATATGAATGTGGAGAAAACAGAAATAATGATAGTAAGTAGGGAAGAGGAGGAGGAGTTGATAGTGGAGGTAGACGGTAGAGAGATTAAAAATGTGGACAGATATAAATACCTAGGTAGCACATTTGGAAGAGAAAGGGGGTGTGCAGAAATTACGAGTAGGATTGAGAAGTATGGCAGGACTGTAAGAGCAGTATACCCCATCTTGAAAGATAAATATATGAACAAAGAGGTGAAGAGAGCAATATACGAGGGAATGTTGACACCAATACTGTTGTATGGGGCAGAGACATGGAGCATGACAGGGAGAGAGGAGAGTAGAATTCAGACAGCGGAGATGAATGTGTTGAGGACGGTGATTGGAAAGACGAGGAGAGACAGAGTGAGAAACGAGACAGTGAGGGAGAGCGTAGGTGTGAAACCCATGATGAATAAAGTGGACGCAGCCAGACTAAGATGGTGGGGACACCTGGAGAGGATGCAGGAAGAGAGAGTTGCCAGTAGGAGGTGGAGGTGGAGACCGGAGGGAGTGAGGCCGAGAGGAAGACCGCGGAAGAGATGCAGAGACACAGTGGAGGATTCATTAAGGAGACACCAGATGCCTGCAATGGATGAGCTGATGACGGATTGGATCGTGATCGATAGAACACAATGGAAGCGGAGGTTGGCCCCACTGACAGGCTCGTGAGCCTTACTGGGAGAGGGTGTAAGCACTTAGGTATAAATAAGTGACATATATATATATATATATATATATATATATATATATATATATATATATATATATATATATATATATATATATATATATATATATATATATATATATATATATATATATATATATATATATATATAAGGCTGTAGACAGGGGGGTCAGGGGGTTCAACCTCCCGAAATTATTTTAGAACCATTTTTTATGTAATTTTTAAGTCTTTAATAATAATAATAATAATAATAATAATAATAATAATAATAATAATAATAATAATAATAATAATAATAATAATAATAATAATAATACACACACACACACACACACACACAGAACTATTTTCCATCGCTCCTTCAGTGACCGCGACCTTTTGCCCTTTGACCGCGACCTTTTGACCTTACCTTTTGGGCAACCTGGAATTTTTACCTTAACTTTTTTTTTTTGGGACTTTACCCTTTTGGGATTTTTTACCTTTTTTCGGACCAACCTCATCTTCTCCATGGGTCATTTTTGGCCCCCGCTATTTTTTCGGCAACCCTAATTTTGGGGAACCCTAATTTTTGAGAACCCTAATTTTTTGAGAACCCTAATTTTTGAGAACCCTAATTTTTGGCAACCCTAATTTTTTGAGAACCCTAATTTTTGGCAACCCCAATTTTAGGCAACCCTAATTTTTTATGGCAACCCTATTTTTGAAGAAGGGTTGCGCCAAACGGCTGCGTCAGCAACCGTTGTACGTACCCCACCCTACTCTTTTCGGACCAACCCTTTATTCTCCTACGGGTCATTTTTGACCCACTGTATTTTTGGCAACCCTAATTTTTACAAACTGTAATTTTTTCGGCACCCTACTTTTTATAACCCTTCGAAGCTGGTTGCGCAAAACGGTTGCGTAAGCAACCGTTGTACGTATTGCCCCCTTATTTTACGCCCCCTAATTTTTCGACCGTGGGCAATTTTTGCCCACGGTAATTTTGGCCACCCTTTAGGGGCTTAGCCTGTTTTTGATGTCTTAACGTTGTTTGACCATGATATTTCGGCCTTGACCTCGCTGCCAGATACCATGGATCATTTTTGCCCACGCCACTTTTTTTTGCCCACTCTGTGGCCCACCCGTCACATATTTCGTTCCTAACTCTGTACGCATGTATGGACCTACCCTAACACTTGAACACCTACACAAATCTGCGCGTGCGCCTTATCTTACTCTTTATAATAACACCACTATGATGAACACTGCTTCACTTTTGGCTCGAGTTTTAGACCCCACCTTTATGAGAGCTTTACTATCACTGGGAAACACACGACCAACCCTTTGGTCTTCCATGGGTCATTTTTTGGCCCACGGTAATTTTTCCTTCCTTTTGGTCTTGTCCCTTTTTTGTTGTCTTAAGATTCTGAACATCATATCTCCTCCTTTACAATGCCATACCATGGGTCAATTTGACCACGCTAACTTGATGGCCTTGATGGTTCCCAATCACCGTAAGAAGTACCTAGGGATGTTCTAGTATTAGTGTTCTATGAGTATTAGATGAGTGCCAGGTGAGTTCCAATGAGTGCCAATGCCAAGTGAGTGCCAATGAGCGCCAAGTGAGTGCCAATGAGTGCCAGTGAGTGCCACATAGTGCCAAGAGTGCCACATAGTGCCAACTCTGAGTGCCACTCTTTTCAAGCCTTTTCTAGCCTCCCCCTGAGCCTAGAATAGCTCTAATATGGGTGTCTACCTAGGTTATAAGGTATGAGGAATCGAATGGTATATTAAAAGCTGCTGGGAGACTTGATACTTTGATTGGTATTTTTACAGCATTCTAACTCTTTCACTATGACACTTATACACACTATGACACTTATAAGCACTTACACTCTCCATAGACACTTACATTAAACCATAGACACTTACATTAAACCATATACACTTACATTAAACCACAGACACTTACACTTACACTTCACACACTGATACTTCTGGATGCCTCAACTTGATGCCTCAACTTTTGATGCCTCAACTTTGCCTTTGACGCCTCAACTTTGATGCCTCAACTTTGATGCCTCAGCATTAATGCCCCAGCATTGATGCCTCACTTTGATGCCTCAGCTTTTGATGACTCATCTTTGATGAAGTCATCTTTGATATCACCTCCTATATTGATGATTCATCTTTGGTGAAATCATCTTTGTCTACCTCTAGATCATAAGCTACCCAACAGGGCTCAGCGTCCTTCGCGCAAAGACAGCCAATCCCGCACCTGCAGGTGCGACCCGGTACGTTTCTGCCGCCGCGTTTCCCATGCGCGCCAGATCAGTTCAGACTTGACGGTCGTGTGCCCGCAGGCGCAATATTTCCGCGTACTCGCCCGCCGTGCCCGCAGGCGCAATATTCCCGCGAATGAAAAAATATGATACTAATGTAAACTATTCAAAGAATTTCTTTTCAAATGTACTATGAGTCATTCATTTTTATTTCATACTTAAACATTTTTATTAAAAACATTTTCACGTGAACATAAAACTGTAACTCATTACAGACCTATTATTTAACACATATATTTATTAACATTATTTTTACCTTTTAATACTTTTTAATTTATAAATTTTTAAAAATTGTATGTAAGAAGAAAATTCAGAGTGTCTGATATAATCATTTTTATTTTACTACAATTGTATGAAATTTTACTAAAAACATTAACATTACATACCTAGCAGTAATCAGTAAATCAATAGGAGGTGTTACCTAACACCTAGGTGGATTAGTATGCTTTTGTTTTTACTGTTTTACTGTTTAACTCTGTTTTACTTTTTACTTTTCTGCTTTACTGCTTTAACTTTTTGCTTTACTGCTTCAACTTTCTGCTTTACTGTTTTTAACTTTCTGTGCTTTACTGTTTAACTTTCTGCTTTACTGTTTTAACTTTCTGCTTACTGTTTTTAACTAACTCACCTGCTTTACTGTTTTTAACTCATATATTTATTAACATTACATACCTTAAAGCAGTAAATCAGGAAATCAGTAAATCAAAGTGTTACCTAACACCTAGGGGATTAGTATGCTTTTGTTTTACTGTTTTACTGCTTTAACTATCTGCTTTACTGCTTTAACTCTCTGTTTTACTGCTTTAACTATCTGCTTTACTGTTTTAACTTTCTGCTTTACTGTTTTAACTTTCTGTTTTACTGCTTTAACTTTCTGCTTTACTGTTTTAACTCATATATTTATTAACATTATGTTTTCTTTTATTTTGTTTTAATACTTTTTATTTTTATTCTTTTTATTCTTTTATTTTATTTATTATTCTTTTTATTTTTATTATTTTACTTTTGTTTAATACTTTTATTTTTTATTCTTTTTATTATTATATTTTGTTTTATTATTTTACTTTTATTATTTTATTTTGTTTTAATACTTTTTATTTTTATTCTTTTTATTCTTTTTATTTTATTTTTATTATTTTACTTTTATTATTATTTTATTTTGTTTTAATACTTTTTATTTTTATTCTTTTTATTCTTTTTATTTTATTTTTATTATTTTACTTTTATTATTATTTTATTTTTATTATTTTTATTATTATACTTAGTGTTATTTACTTCATGCCTATTGTTATTATTATTTAGAACACACACACATACACTACACTTATACACACATTCACTATGACACTTATACACACATTCACTATGCCACTTACATTTACACTTATACACACACACACAGATTTACTTACACACAGATTTACTTACACTCACACCGATTTACTTACACTCACACACAGATTTACTTACACACACACACACACACACACACACAGATTTACTTATACACACATACAGATTTACTTACACACACAGATTTACTTACACACAGATTTACTTACAGTCACACACAGATTTACTTACACACACACACACACACACACACGCACACTCACTTACACACCCACACACACACGCACACTCACTTACACACCCACACACGCACATTCACTTACACATATAACGTATAATTTATTAAAACATTTTATGTTTTAATTAAACACGTACATTTATATTACTCATTCAAATATAACTAAAATTATTTCAAAGTTTCTTAAAACTTCTATAATAAATCAATCATTATCTTTGAACAAAGAATTTATTATTAACTGTTAATACTTTTTGTTTATAAATTTTATAACTATCAAGTTTTAAAATAACTTTTACTAAAATTTTATGAAATTTTATTAAAAACATATATTTTACTTACCCTAAAGCAATAAAATCAGAAAATCACAAAGTCAGCCCCGCACCCTTTCACACTGCCATGCCGTTTTGTTCTTTTCTTTTTGACTTACTGTTACATCACCTTTAGCGATGTAATAAGTATAAAAATAACAAAATAAGTTCTTCTGCTAACATAACATGTATTTTATTAACATTCATTCCAGGTTTTATTTAAAATAACAATTATTCACTTACATTTATATTATTCATTCAATGTTAACTAAAAATATTTCAAAGTTTTTTAAATAATTTGGATTTTCTTTATTATTATTATCTATGTACATTGACAATCCAACACGAGAAAACACAACAACCTGCACTCGTTACAGATACGAAACTGACTCTCTGTAAAATGTAATGAATAACTACTTTAGTCCTAAATTTAGGATACCTTTTTGTACCCCCGGGGCGATTTAGGCCTAATTCCAGATATATTTCAAACTGACCTTTTTCTGTAAATGTGGTGCAATAACTACGCTAGGCCTAAATTTAGCTCAAATTTAGGATAACCTTTTTGTATCACAGGCGGATTTAAGCCTAATACTCAGGTCAAAAGGTACCCAGTATATGCCAAGAATGAGAATCAATGTTATTTATAAAGAGGGCATTTCAAACTGAAACATGCTGGATCGGTAAGATCCTTTAAGCAGGTAAGAAGGAAATGTTTTCCTTTCTTGTGAGTGGACGGAGTAATCCTTATCTCTATATGACCTCGTATGTGATTGGTCGAGAATTATTTATCGTCTTTTGAAAATTAACTTTGTTCTTTAAACTTGTATTTGAGGATGAAAATTATATTTGAGGATTCGTGTTTTAGATCCAAACGCATTTTAAAATCATACTCGTTTTGGCTCTTGAGCGGTGCACAAGTTCTCTGGTTTGTAATAAAAGTGTTCTATTTTCACTAAGTGTATATCATGATTCACCTTAACAGGTATACCTCAATACAAGACATTGTCCAATGGGAAATCAAGATCCCAGGAAGTAGGGTTTCATTCTTATATAAAAGCCGATGGATTTGAATTTTTCAAGTGTGCCACCCAATCACCATGTTATAATACCAAGCGTATTTTCGTGAGTCCATATGAATTACTTTGTATATGTAATCACACTGAAGAGTGGCTTACAGAATACTTTAAACCAAGCTCAGCTTTAAACTGGACCAAAACAGTTATTAGCCTGTGCGAAGAAACCAGCGATAAGCAACTTACTCTATCATTTTATAAACATCAAAACATAATCAGCTTGGAAGTTAGATTATGGGAGAGAAATAATGAAACAACCGTATTTGAACCTACATCATTTGGATTCTATTTCAGGCCTAGCGCAGTTGAAATATATGTTAGAGGTACGTAAGCGCATGTTAATGCAGATGAAGAAGACATATGTGTTATCTAATTACGTAACTGTAATTCATTACATGTTATACCAAGAATACTACGCATTTAAGAAAACCCTGATCGATGATCCTACATCATCGATCGCTTCCTAAGTTCTATAGACGTACAAAAATTCATTTATCTACTTAGAAAACAATGGCAGGAAAGTATTTATGCAGGTGACCCAGAATGTAAATATACTATGATATCTGAACGGGAACTTTTTACGTATGTTAACTGAAGGTACATTTGAGACACGAAACTATATCATCGATAATGATATAAATGATTGGCATATTTGCAAAGATTTAAAGAATTTTAATATAAAATAGGCGAAAACATCATGTGGAAGTGTAATATATATAATAATATTCCTGTATTATATTTAATGTTAACCTTATATATAAACCATTGTAAATATATTTAACACGTTTGTATATATTTGATGTTTTTATTCTATATATATATATATATAGCATATATATATATATATATATATATATATAGCAGATATATATATATATATATATATATATATATTAAAGAGATGATATAGTGATATATAGTTTTTGATATATACCAGATAGATGATATATATATATATATATATATAGCATATATATATATATAAATTACTGTAAGATAATGATTATTAAATTTCTATATAGTAAAGTTTTTATTAACCTTATTTTTACTTTCTTAAATAAAGAATTACATGTATGTTAAGAGTTTAAATAAACGAAACTTGGGCTCAGGATATGAAAAAACGCTTTTTTCATACCCTAAACCAAAGCGATAAAAATAATTCTCGACCAATCACATAATGAGGTCATATAGAGATAAGGATTACTCCGTCCACTCACAAGAAAGGTAAACATTTCCTTCTTACCTGATCAAAGGATCTTACCGATCCAGCATGTTTCAGTTTGAAATATATTTTATAAAATACTAACATTGATTCTCGATTCTTGTCTATACTGGAATTACCTTTTGAAATGGTATTAGGCTTAAATCCGCCTGTGATACAAAAAGGCTTATCCTAAATTTAGGCCTAAATTTAGGCCTAACGTAGTTATTAAAATCACATTTTTACAGAAAAGGGTCGTCGAAACATATATTTTGACCTAGTATTAGGCCTAAATCGCCCGGGGTACAAAAAGGATTATCCTAAATTTAGGGCTAAAGTAGTTATTTCAACCCATTTTACAGAGAGAGGTCAGTTTCGTATCTGTAACGAGTGCGGGTTGTTGTGTTTTCTCGTGTTGGATTGTCAATGTACATAGATAATAATAAAGAAAATCCAGATTATTTAAAAAACTTTGAAATATTTTTAGTTAACATCGAGTGAATAATATAAATGTAAGTGAATAATTGTTATTTTTAAATAAAAACTTAGAATGATTTTAATAAAATACATGTTATATTAGCAGAGAAGAACTTATTTTGTTATTTTTATACTTATTACATGGCTAAAGATGTAAAACAGTAAGTCAAAAGAACAAAACGTGGCATAGCTTGGTGTAGAGGGGTGCTAGGGGCTGACTTTACTGATTTTCTGATTTATTGCTTTAAGGTACGTAAAATATATGTTTTTAATAAAATTTCATAAAATTTTACTAAAAGTTATTTTAAAACTTGTTAGTTATAAAATTTATAAACAAAAAGTATTAACAGTTAATAATAAATTCTTTGTTCAAAGATAATGATTGATTTATTATAGAAGTTTTAAGAAACTTTGAAATAATTTTAGTTATATTTGAATGAGTAATATAAATGTACGTGTTTAATTAAAACATAAAATGTTTTAATAAATTATACGTTATATGTGTAAGTGAGTGTGTGTGGGTGTGTAAGTGAGTGTGTGTGTGTGTGTGTGTGTAAGTGAGTGTGCGTGTGTGTGTGTGTGTGTGTGTGTGTGTGTGTAAGTAAATCTGTGTGTGACTGTAAGTAAATCTGTGTGTGTGTGTAAGTAAATCTGTGTGTGTAAGTAAATCTGTGTGTGTGTGTGTGTGTGTGTGTGTGTAAGTAAATCTGTGTGTGAGTGTGGGCAAATCATGTAGCGTGGTAAATGTTTTAATAAATTATACGTTATATGTGTAAGTGAGTGTGCGTGTGAGTGTGTGTGTGTGTGTGTGTGTTTATGTGTGCGTGTTTGTGTATGTGTGTTCTAAATAATAATAACAATAGGCATGAAGTAAATAACACTAAGTATAATAATAAAAATAAAAATAAAATAATAATAAAAGTAAAATAATAAAAATAATAAAAATAAAATAAAAAGAATAAAAAGTATTAAAACAAAATAAAATAATAATAAAAGTAAAATAATAAAAATAAAATAAAAAGAATAAAAAGAATAAAAATAAAAAGTATTAAAACAAAATAAAATAATAATAAAAGTAAAATAATAAAAATAAAATAAAAAGAATAAAAAGAATAAAAATAAAAAGTATTAAAACAAAATAAAATAATAATAAAAGTAAAATAATAAAAATAAAATAAAAAGAATAAAAAGAATAAAAATAAAAAGTATTAAAACAAAATAAAAGAAAACATAATGTTAATAAATATATGAGTTAAAGCAGTAAAGCAGAAAGTTAAAGCAGTAAAGCAGATAGTTAAAGCAGTAAAGCAGAGAGTTAAAGCAGTAAAGCAGATAGTTAAAGCAGTAAAACAGAGAGTTAAAGCAGTAAAGCAGATAGTTAAAGCAGTAAAACAGTAAAACAAAAGCATACTAATCCCCTAGGTGTTAGGTAATAACACCTCTATTGATTTACTGATTTACTGCTTTAAAGTAAATAATAATAATAAAATAAATAAAAAGTATTAAAACAAAATAAAAGAAAACATAATGTTAATAAATATATGAGTTAAAACAGTAAAGCAGAAAGTTAAAACAGTAAAGCAGAAAGTTAAAGCAGTAAAGCAGAAAGTTAAAGCAGTAAAGCAGAAAGTTAAAGCAGTAAAGCAGAAAGTTAAAGCAGTAAAACAAGAGTTAAAGCAGTAAAACAGTAAAACAAAAGCATACTAATCCCCCCCCTAGGTGTTAGGTAACACCTCTATTGATTTACTGATTTACTGCTTTAAGGTATGTAATGTTAATGTTTTTAGTAAAATTTCGTACAATTGTAGTAAAATAAAAATGAATGACTCATAGTATATTTGAAAAGAAATTCTTTGATACATATTTTTAAAAATTTATAAATTAAAAAGTATTAAGTAAAAAGTATTAAGTAAAAATAATGTTAATAAATATATGTGTTAAATAATAGGTCTGTAATGAGTTACAGTTTTAGGTTCGCGAAAATGTTTTTAATAAAAATGTTTAAGTATGAAATAAAAATGAATGACTCATAGTATATTTGAAAAGAAATTCTTTGAATAGTTTACATTGATATCATATTTTTCATTCGCTGCGGAATATTGTGCCGTGGCGTGCACGCGCGGCGGGCGGGAGTACGCGGAAAGCACAGGCCCAGGCACGCGGCGGGCGGTACGCGGAAATACAGCCTGCGGGCGCACGGCGGCGGGCGTGGGGACGGGCGGTCGCACCTGCGGCGGGATTGGTTGCCTTTGCGCGAAGCGGGCTCAACGCTGAGCCCTGTTGCAGTTTATGATCTAGAGGTAGACAAAAGATGAGTCATCAAAGATGAATCATCAATATAGGTGGTATCAAAGATGACTTCATCAAAGATGAGTCATCAAAAATGAGATGAGGCAACAAAATTGAGGCATCAATGCTGAGGCACTAATGCTGAGGCATCAAAGCTGAGGCATCAAAGTTGAGTAGGCCACGTTGAGGCATTAATGCTGAGGCATCAAATTTGAGGCATCAAAGCTGAGGCATCAAAATATCGAGTGTGAGTGTAAGGTAAGTGTCTATGGTTTAACAAGTGTATATGGTTTATCGTAAGTGTCTATGGTTTAATGTAAGTATGTCTATGGAGAGTGTAAGTGCTTATAAGTGTCATAGGTATAAGTGTCATAGTGAATGTGTGTATAAGTGTTAGAAAAATACTAACTCATAGTAGGAAGTATCCTAAAGAGCTTGTGGACATACACCATTCGATTCTCATACCTTTATAACCTAGGTAGACACCCATATTAGGCTATTCTAGGTCAGGGGAGGCTAGAAAGGCTTGAAAAAGTGGCACTAGTTGGCACTATGTGGCACTCATTTTGGCACTATGTGGCACTCTCACTTGGCACCCTCCCATTGGCACTCTCACTTGGGCGCTCATTAGTCAGCACTCATTGGCACTCATTGGCACTCACCTGGCACTCACCTGGCACTCATCTAATACTCATAGAACACTAATAGAACATCCCTAGATACTTCTTACGGTGATTGGGAACCATCAAAGTTAAAGTTAGTGTGGGTCAAAATTGACCCATGGGAGACCAAGGTCAATGGTGAAATATCATGGTCAAACAATGTTAAGACATCAAAAAGGGCTAAGTCCTAAAGGAAGGACAAAAATTACCGTGGGCCAAACGACCCATGGAAGACCAAAGGGTTGGTCGTGTGTTTGTACGTGTATAAGTGTAAATGTAAGTGTCTATGGGAAAATGTAAGTGTCATAGTGAATGTGTGTATAAGTGTAAGTGTGTGTGTGTGTGTGTGTGTGTGTGTGTGTGTGTGTGTGTGTGTGTGTGTGTGCACGCGCACGTGTGTAGGTGTTCAAGTTAGGATAGATCCATACATGCGTTCAAGTTAGGAACGAAATATGTGACGGGTGGGCCACGAGTGGGCAAAAAATTGGCGTGGATGACCCATATGGTATCTAAGGTCAAGGCTGAAATATCATGGTCAAAACAACGTTAAGACATCAAAACGGGCTAAGCCCATAAAGGGATCAAAAATTACTGTGGGCAAAAAATTGACCCAACGGCGAAAAATTAGGGGGGCAAGGGGGGAATACGTACAACGGTTGCTTACGCAACCGTTTGGCGCAACCCTTCTTCGAAGGGTTGCCAAAAATTAGGGTTGCCGAAAAAATTAGGGTTGCCAAAAAATTAGGGTTGCCAAAAAATACCGTGGGTCAAAAATGACCCATGGAAGACCAAAGGGCTGGTCGAAAAATTAGGGTGGCAATGTGGCAACGGCCGTTGGCGCAACCCCTCTTCGAAGGGTTGCAAAAAATAGGGTTGCCATAAAAATTAGGGTTGCCTAAAAATTTGGGGTTGCCAAAAATTAGGGTTCTCAAAAAATTAGGTTGCCAAAAAAGGTCTTTAAAAATTAGGGTTCTCAAAAAAAATTAGGTTCTCAAAAATTAGGTTCCTGAAAGGCGCGCGAAAGCGTTTCACGATAATGCGAAAAACGGCTAAACACCCACCGAACTGAAGAAGTACAACA
>JABUQX010144791.1:10000-19597 GCA_015478945.1 Trachelipus rathkii | reverse complement strand
TCCTTCTTCACATGCTTGATGCCCATGCCAAATACAACCATGGAACAAATACACTATCCTTTTCTTTTCAACAGATCCCTTAGGATCTTTTTCTTTAACTGCATCATCCATAGCCTTCCATTCTTGTTCATTCTTTGTTTTTAAAGTTTCATCTACAATTAAATTTTTAAGTTTCACAAACTCTGATCCGTTAATACCAGTGTATTTTGTCACAGGGACCTCAGCATATCCGTCAGGGAAAGCTGCTCTGTTCTTCAGTTTAAATCCTCGCTCTCCACCGTTGCGCGCATGCGCGATATTTTGACCTGTATACCGCTGCATAAACTCCAACCATCTGATAGCCTCATAGGAATACGATTTCTGACTATCTCTACCTATATGAGCTATAGTATTAGGTTCCATGAAATGGGCTTTAAAAATCCTAAAACATAGAGCTGCTATAGTGCAACATTCAGTTAAACAATCAATTTTAAACATGTCTCTAAACATTTTACGAAAAGCTTCAAAACTTCGGCGTAAAATATCTACATCTTGCACACAATATTTTGTACATTCAGCCTTAATATCATACATGCGCCCCGCGAATGTCGCATACCATTTTGTAAACTCTTTTTTCTCATCATCATTCATTCTATCAATCTCGAACATATCCTGAGAAGGAATAGGACCTACATAATCAAGATTGTTATGTGTAAGAAACTTGTAAGGAAAGAAACCCTTATCCAGATCCCCCTTAAGACCCATACATTTAGGCAAGGATTTTAAAGCACAGGGCATATAGTTAATTGTATCTTTAAATTCAATATTTTTATACGCTGTCATTGAAATGATCTTTGTTCCTCGTTTAATGGGATTACCTTTAATAGCATCACCTTCAGGTCTTCCCAACAGTCTATTGTACACGAACTGGGTATCGAAACGACCACCGTTGTGTGCAGCCACAACGATGGAGTCTTTTGGATGAGCTTTAGCAAATGCAGCAATATAATTTATAAACTGATCTACAGGACATTTTTCATATTCATTTGGGGCATTCTCATTTAAATAAAAAACTTCTTTCCGTTTCGTCTTACAGCTCTTACAATTCGTTAATTCTTTTTTACTACATTTATAACATACAATCATACTCACAAGAAGATAAGGGACCATATCGATCATTTCATTATTAGTTTCAGGGTTAATCTGAGGATTGTGTTGATATGTTTCGATGTCGTAGTAGAAGGTGTATGTATTGTTTTTCTTCCATCATTCTTAATTTCTATAGGTTTCATGTAGCATTTATGCTTCCCATCCTCAGGGTTAAAGGTCCATAACAGACATTACAATGCATTTCACATTTATGACGCTTAGATACGCGCCACTCTTCGATACGAAGGGCAGAGACAGTTTGTTAAATGGGAATATGGTGGTGCTATATAAAGACGAAACAGTGGGGCCTTCGTTGGCGGGATGTACAGGGTGTTACCCTCGGTGGACGTCGATATTTGTTTACGCTCTTTTGCGGATCTGGCGATCGAGCCTGCCTAACGTGAAGTTGGGCGATGATGACGTATCTCGTCGCAGACGAGATTACGTCAGCGTGCGAGTAGCGCGCGTGCGTTGGTATACAATATTGGTAAATATTGGCTATTTATTGGCATTATTATTAACAGCCTGAGCCTCGAAGAGAATCGAATCGAGTTGAAAACGATCCCCGTAAGGGATCGCTCACGCACTTCTGGCTGACCCGACCATGGGACTGACCCGGACGACTGGCACCCGGCTCCACTGGCCTTCACCGCCTGACTTATGTTGGGAATTGACATCGCTTCAATGTGCATGTTTATTATTATTATTATTATTATTATTATTATTGTTGTTATTATTATATATTATTAATATTATTATTATTATTAATATTAATATTATTATTACTATTATTATTAAGAAGAAGAAGGAAGACTACGAAAGATTAGAAGAAGAATAGTTGTTAAAGACAAAACGTTTCTTACTTCAACGATATTGCGTAAATGTTACTTCATTCCCTAAATTTTTCTTTATGTTATTATTATTATTATATTACATATTATTATTATTATTATTACATTATTATTACATTGCCATTACAGGTTGCATTACATTATTAAGGTACAGCATACATTACAGCATTACCATGCCACATAGATAAAGGAAAAGAAATTTTAGTTTAAATTTTTACAAAGATAACACATATAAATACATAAAAACATATATATATATATTATTATTATATTATATATATATATATATATATATATATATATATATATATATATATATATAAAAATATATATATATATATATATATATATATATATATATATATATATATATATATATATATATATATATATATATATATATATATATATATATATAAATATATAATATATAGTAAAGATATATATATATATATATATATATATATATATATTTAGTAATACATTTTAATAACAAGAAAATTAATAATAAATGCATATAAATATAAGTTTTTATTTCATAACCTATATGAGTAAATATATAAAATATCATATTTCATTTTTTGTACCCGCAAAGAAAGAAATAATCATATCATGTTTAATCAATATAAAGCATCAGCATGCTTTATATGGGGGAAGAGGACTCGAATTACCGCGATGTTTTTATAAGTTCTTTATTAGCTGTCAGTCTGCGTTTACCTTTTGAGATAAAAACACCCGGTTTTGCTGGGTTTCTTGGGGTCCTTGTCAGGTTTTATACGCCAGTCGTTTGGCTCACAAAAAGCCCGGTCATGTGTTTTTGCTCATCTATGATAAGTCCGGATGGGCACTTAGCATTCTCATTTCTTCAACACCATCCTTCTAAGTTTAGCATAACTATCAACATCGCCATCATCTATTACTTTTGTTCGCTCTCATCACAATCAACATCATCAATGCTATTTAATCACGTTTTTAACATAGAACAAAAAGACACGCTTTCTTCCCTGCTGTTTTATTTACGTTATCTTTAGCTTTTTAAAATATGATCTATAGACTATCCCCAGTTTTAAAAACGCACAAGGTAAGACTTAGGTCCTGCGCACGCTTAAAGCAAAACCGTTACCTGACCATTATCCGGTGCCACCTGTAATTAGCCGCAGCCTGCCCACAAAGAACACTGTCAACTCTTGTCTCCAGCTTCTCGCCAAAGATTGCTTACCTGGCACAGCGCGGTGAAAGGCGGTCACGGTGATGCCGGGCGGGAGCACCAGCCTCAGCGTATGCTGAGTGGGTTTCACCGAACAAGACGTTTCTGATTCACACTGAGACATCTTACCATCCAAAAACAGTGTCTCCCATACTCAGCGACAGATCAACAGCTTTTGAAAACAGCCTGGCGCTCTTTCAAACAGAACATCTGTGAGCAGCTGCGCCGTAGGCCGCGCTTCAAAGCCGTTGTTCTATTTGCAAATAACTGGTATTCGCAACTAAGCAATATACGTACAGCAAATCCTACATAGCCCGCGTATGAATAATCAGCTGACATCTTCTGAAAATTCCCTGTGTATATTGTAATCACACAATGTTTCGATGCAATTATTCTTTCTTCACATCGCGCAACAGGTAAACAACATTTGGTCAGGTGTCCCTTAACGTTAAGATACCAACACCAACACTATCTTCAACAAAAACATCGTTTAGTATAACATCAATTCAGTATGACAAACATAATATTAGCAAAATTTAGGCAAACCTAACATTACTTACCTAGATTAATGCTTTAACACAGTCAGCTGCATCGCTACCCAGTAATATCTAACCATCATTTTCTCTGTCAGTCATTTTCAATATTGTTGGTAGTACATTTAACATCATGGGTCGTGCCCTGAATAAACAGTTTTACCAACTGGCCCAGCAACACACAAATATCCATGCAGGTGAGTGCCCTGAGCAGGCGACCCAGAGGAGATCACCTGAAGGTGCTAGTACATCTCCGAAGGAGTGGGTAAGGCCCAGCCCCCGCTGAGGCCTTTACCTCCCTCTGAGGGGTAATGCCTGCTTACACTCCCTTCAAAGTGACTTCCCTCAAGATCTCATACCCTTCAGTATGCATCCACCTCTGGGTTTTTCTCGATGGTAATGTGTTGCTTTAGATACTCTTTTGATTAATTAAAACTGTTTATTCGTAAGTTAGGGTACGTTATGTTAAATATTACTATAACAATGTGAAAATAACACTGATTTGTTAGAGAAATGATGAGTTTTTGTAAGATATTACTGTGTTAACTGACGATGATGTGTTAGAAACGTGAGCCTAGGTTAAGTTTTTGTTGGGTAATGTTAGGTTTGCCCTAGAATTTTGCTAATGTCTATGTTTATTCATACTTCAATTGATGTTATACTCAAAACGATTGACACTTTGTTGAAGATAGTGTTAATTCATAGTTCAAGATGTTGGTATCTTTGATAGATTGGTCACTTTGTTAAGGGATTTTGTTAGATGATACGACTTTACCTGTTGCTGATATGCGAGAAAAGTGGGTGCATATCGAGTATTGTATGACCTATTAGCTACTTTACCTTTGATAAGTAGGGAATTTTCAGGATGTTAGCTGATTATTCATACGCGAGGTATGTTAGGTTTGCCTTTGTACATTATATTCTTAGTTGCGGTTATGATATCACGAGTTATTTTCCTAAACAGAACAACAGCTTTGAAAGCACAGCCTACAGCACCTTTCTCTAGATGTTGTTCTGTTTAGAGAAAGGAGCTGTAGGCTGTGCTTTCAAAGCTGTTGTTATCTGTCACACCTATGCTGAAGTATGGGGACACTTTAAAAATGCAGATGAAGAAGTAAAGGATGTCACCAGTGTAAATAAGAAACATATTGTTTCGGTGAAATACACTCAATACGCTGAACAGACTACTAGATCCACCAACATCGCCGTGGCCGCTTTCACCACTGCTCATGCCAGGGTAAAACTTTATAATCTTCTTGAGAAGCTAGGACAAAGAGTTTTATATTGCGATACTGACAGTGTTATCTTTGTGACCAGGGCTGGGGAGGATGATCCTGCGACAGGTAAATTTTTAGGGGATTTAACGGATGAAATAGGGTCAGGTATACAAGCGGATGCTTTTGTGTGCACGGGACCTAAGTCTTACGCTGTGCGACTTTTAAAACAGGATGGGTCTATAGATCATATTTTAAAAGCTAAGGGATTAACATTAAATAAAACAACAGGGAAAATTGTCAACTTTGATACTATGTTAAAACTTGTGTTAAATAACATTGATGATGATGATAATGATGAGAATGAACAAGGGTTAATAGATGATAATGATGATGATAGTTATTATGCTAAACTTAGAAAGGATGGAGATATAACAGCGCTAGTTGTTGAAGAAATGAGAGCTAGGGGTGCTACATCCAGTTTACATGGTAAGGCATATCGTAAAGATGAAACAAAAAACCCCCATGTTGTTTTTAATGGTAAACATTTAGCGTATAAGGCTCCTACGTTAAGGTTTAAAGCCAATAAAAAAGGTGAGATGACTATCACAAAAGGGCTAAAGAAGCTGCGAATGACAGCTAATAAAAGAGCTCTTATAAAAAACACGGCCCGTACAATTCCTTTCGGGTTCAGAGGAATCCTCTTCCCCATATAAGTATGCGAAACTCTAGTGTTCTTTTTTATATTGAGATAAATATGATATGATTAATTTCTTTTTTTTTTTTTATGACTTTAAAATAAAATGTAATATGAATTATATATTTACTAATAAAGGGTTTTAAAATAAAAAATGTAATATGTTTATATATTATTTATTATTAATTTCTTTTATTAAAACAATATTACCGTTATATATATATATATATATATATATATATATATATATATATAGTTAAAAATATATATTTATATATGTTTATATATATATATATATATATATATATATATATATATATATATATATATATATATATATATATATATATATATGCTTTTATGTATTTATGTATTTATGTATTTATGTATTTGTCTTTAATAAAATTTAAACTAAAATTTCTTTCCTTTATCGTGCTAGTGTAATAATAATAATAATAATAATAATAATAATAATAATAATAATAATAATAATAATAATAATAATAATAATAATAATAATAATAATAATAATAATAAGAAAAATAAACAATAATAATAATAATAATAATAATAATAATAATAATAATAAAAACAATAATAATAATAATAATAATAATAATAATAATAATAATAATAACATTAAGAAAAAAATTCAGAGAATGAAGTAATATTATGCAATATATCGTTGAAATGAAACGTTTTGATCGCAACTCTGCCATGATTTCTTCCTTCTTCTTCTTCTTTCTTCTGTTCTTCTTCTTCTTCTTAATAATAATAATAATAATAATAATAATAATAATAATAATAATAATAATAATCACACACACACACACACACACAATAATAATAAACATACACATTGAAGCGATACGGAACAGCGCCGGGTGTCGGAACCGCGGCAGGAGCCGGAGCCGGAGCCGGAGCCGGAGCCGGAGTCGGAGCCGGAGTCGGAGTCGGAGTCGGAGTCAGAGTGCGTAAAAATACGATCCCTTACAGGGATCGTTTTTCGACTCTGATTCTCTTCGAGAATCGAACTTCGACGTAATAATAATAATAATAAATAATATGTGGCGCGTGTATGTGCGCATCAAAGTGCGCTCAGGCGCTGACGTAATCTCGCCCACGACGATTACGTCATCACGCTCGAAACTAACTCACGCTAGGCTTAATTTCGATCGCCCAGATCCCGCAAAAGAGCGTAAACCAACATCGAGGTCCACCCTCGGGGTAACACTCTATATACATCCCACCAACTTGAAATTTACCCTGTTTCGTCCTTAACACATATATACCTTAGATCCCAAGTTTAAAGCAAATATCTCTACCCTTCGTATCGAAAAGGGTGGGCGCGCGCAGGTATTCCCTAGGTTATGTTAGGTTAGGTTAATTTAGATTAGGTTAGGTTAATTTAGATTAGGTTAGGGTTAATTTAGGTTAGTTAGCATATGTTAGGTTAGGTTAGGTTAGGTTAGGTTAAGTTAGGTCAGGTTAGGTTAATTTAGGTTAGGTTAGGTTAAGTTAGGTTAGGTTAGGTTAATTTAGGTTAGGTTAGGTTAATTTAGGTTAGGTTAGGTTAGGTTAAGTTAGGTTAGGTTACTTTAATCTTACGCGAGATTTCACCTATCATTTTTTTTTTATTTTTTAGAAAAATTAAATAAAAAATTTTTTTTTTTTTTTACAAATATCTACCATTTGGGACTAGCTTCTGCCAAGCGACTCTGTCACTTTACCACTTGTGCCACGGTAGTTAAATTAAAGGTTCGTAATTAAGACTTTGTTAGGCTATTTATTTCTTCTGTTTTTTTTTAACAGGTCCAATAAAACTTTTTTCTTTTTCTGTCAATTTTATAAAAACAAGAGAGAGAGAGAGAGAGAGAGAGAGAGAGAGAGAGAGAGAGAGAGAGAGAGAGAGAGAGAGAGAGAGAGAGAGAGAGAGAGAGAGAGAGAGAGAGAGAGAGAGAGAGAGAGAGAGAGAGAGAGTCGAAGAATTTAAATCACTTTCTGAAAAGTTTTTAAACTCTAATTTGAATTCCTTATCAAAAGATCTTCATAATTACATATATATATATATATATATATATATATATATATATATATATATATATATATATATATTATATATGTTTATAGTGATAAATATATATATATATATTTATATATATATATATATATATATATATATATATATATATATATATATATATATATAGTATATATATATATATATATATATATATATATATATATATATATATATATATATATATATATATATATATATATATATATATATATAGATATATATATATATATATATATATATATATATATATATATATATATATATATATATATATATATATATATATATATATATATATATATATATATATATATATATATATATATATATACATATATATATATATAAAAAGTAGGTTAGATTTTATTAGGTTAGTTAGGTTAGTACGCACTGCATATGTAATAAATGAATGGTACATGTCGCCAAGTTGTTTTCGGAATTGTTTTCGGGAATTGATTTCAATGAAGTGTATTTCGGTGAATTGTTTTCGGTGAATTGTTTTTGTTGAGTTGATTTCGGTGAATTGTTTTCTGTGAATTGTTTTCCGTGAACTGATTTCGGTGAATTGTTCTCGTGGAATTAATTTCGATGAATCACTCAAAGAATTGATTTCGATGATTTGTTTCTGGCCGATTTAAGCTTCGGTGAATTGTCTTTCAGTAATTGTTTCTCGATAAACCTGTTTATTCCCATTAGATACATAAAATGGCTAAATATCATTATATATGAGTTTATTTTCAATAGATGTGACAAGAGCCGATAAAGCGGCAAGGTTCGGGGTTCGGGTTCGATCCCTCGTTCCCTTTAATATATATATATATATATATATAGTATATATATATATATATATATATATATATATATATATATATATATATATATATATATATATATATATATATATATATATATATATATATATTTTATTACCACATAGCCTCTTAATCCTGAGGTAATTGGTCAGGGAAAGTATTTGTATGGTTTCTGACCAAGTGGAAGGTGCAGGAATATTTAGGCCCGATAGCAAGCCCTGCTTCAGCGCGACGTAGTCGGAATGCTTGCCACCGTAAGGCGTGGGTTCGCATCCTAGTACGCGGCTTTTCCAATGCGAGAAGCATGAGGAGAGTGATTTGTTTGTGAATAGACTGTTCTGTTGTATGTGTTGGCTATGGTTGTGATGTGTGTGTATTGAGATTAGTGTAATACACTATGCCGTAAACTGCAATACGTAAATATTGCAGAAAATCTCCTACTAACGACAATTTTTTGTGTCCGTTCACGTGGCCGAACTAGAACTCGAACCCATACTGAGAGGGAATCCTGTTCTTAAGGTGAGCCAAAAGCTCGCCTTAACCCACTGAGCCAAACGTGAACTCCTATATATATATATATATATATATATATATATATATATATATATATATATATATATATATATATATATATATATATATATATATATATATATATATATATATATATATATATATATATATATATATATATATATATATATATATATATATATATATATATATATATATATATATATATATATATATATATATATATATTTTAATAAAGTAATATGATATATTCACACTACCAAAACTACTAAAATGCCATTTTTTGTTTCATTACAAATAATAATAATAATAATAATAATAATAATAATAATAATAATAATAATAATAATAATAATAATAATAATAATAATAATAATAATAATAATAATTTGTTAGAAACTCAAAAATTCAATTTTTTTTTATTCGCCAACAGAGACGGGTTCAATTACTTATATTTAATAAGATTAAATAATTAGATTTCTTTTACATATTTTTATAATATATATATATATATATATATATATATATATATATATAT
>JABUQX010144791.1:0-5000 GCA_015478945.1 Trachelipus rathkii | reverse complement strand
CATACCAAGATTTTAAAATGAACCACCACTTTTGAATATACGTTATAACACCCATAGCTGCTGCCTTTTTAAAATGCTCTATAATGACAAGAGCTGTTTTCGCAGCAACTTCCTCACCGATACTGAAGCCCGCAACAGAAACAATCTAACCCCTCACCTTTAAACTAGTAACGTCATAAACGTGAATTTTCATGAGCCTTTACCATTTATCATCAGCTATTTCTGATATATATATATTTATATATATATATATAGTATATATATATATATATATATATAGTATATATATATATAGCATAATATATATATATATATATATATATATATATATATATATATATATATATATATATATATATATATATATATATATATATATATATATATATATATATAAAAAAAAAAAAAATAATAAAATACGTTTTTATTTTAAAGCTTTCATCATGTATTCGGAAACTAAATAATCATTGACATATAAATTTTTAGCATCGAAAATATTTACAAAATCATTGACACAGATATCGTTTAAAAAACACTTGATGAAATAAATACAATAAAATCCACATAAAGCAGAGTACGATGGTTGAACAGCCCTAGCCAAAGTTTTTACATAATTTACACTGTTACATTTTAAAAATGAAACGATGTAATGATTATCCAAAATAAATTTCAAGTTTAAAGAATCAATCAGGTACACATCTCCGTTCTTCTCCTTATAGATGGAAATCCAGTGTCCCCCTGATGTTACATCTCGATGCGAAGTGTTGAACACGAATCCACTATCCTTCTTCAACCTCACAGAATCTACTTCATTAATAGCGAACACCCCTAAAAATCGAGGTTCGTTTTTAAACATAGCTTTTATTTCTTCTTCATTCATCTTTAGTAATTCAAAAGCACATTTCGGGCTCTGTCAATTTCAATAAGCTGAGGGTGCTCCAGATAAACGATGACGGTAATGGATGTTTGTAGACTGCCGCTAAATGAAAGATTGAGTCCTAATGTTCCCTTCCTCAGAATGTTTAAATGACTTGCGTTACAAGCTGAAAGATCTGGACTGAGATCAAAAGCGTATAAATTACTATTCGTCGCGTATTCTTCAAGGTTCATTCCAGTACCACTATCACCACATGAAACAGTGTTGGCTATTAGATCATGGAAAGGTCGCGAACATAGAGATTGCACCCCGTTATATATCATTTCATAATCACGTCCGTATGGCTGACCATTTACATGTAAACTGACACCCCTAAGGTTGAAAGGGGCGAATTTATATGGTGATTTTTTATAATGTCCTGAATATGCCTCGTGTTCTACAATTCCAGCTATTACTTTTTGAGGTAGATTTCCGTTAACAATGTTTGGAATACTGATGCTTGATAAACCGTGAGTGAAGTTAAATACTTTGGTTTCTACTCTTCTGATTGGGTACTTGGCTGTGGCTGTTAAAAGCGACTTCTCAATTTCCAAATGCCTTTGGGGAAATAACTTCACCTTTCTAACATAGAGAAAAGCCTCTAGCAGTTTGAAGATAGGTTCCGGACATGCAGTTGTAGCAATAGGATTACTTTTTATTTTAAGTGCGAATTTCGGACTTGAACGGGATAAGCGGATTCTAGCATCTACAGATGGCAGAATAAGTCTTTCCTGAGAGAATATATCACCATTTAAACGACCGTAGAATTCGTAAGTGTTATTTATGACTTTAGCCGCTTTAGCTACATGTGCAGCCTCATCTTTGAAGCTGTAAAAACCACATGATTGAAGATGAGACTGCTTAGCATCATCAGAAAAGTTCAGTAGATGTTCTATGTAGCTTCTATAAGGATAACTAGCTGCTGAAGTGCCAAGCGAAGTTTCATTGAGGTAAACATCAATCTGGCTAAAACATGTGTATAGGAAGTTCGACTCTGCATACACTATGTGGTCGTCACCTGTAGGAAGGTCTGTACCATCAGGGTTTGTCAATTTCGTTTTAAAATATAGAAATACATTAGATGGATCTAGATATTGGTCTGAGGTGCCTGGGATATTGAACTCTAAAGGAACGTCAGTGCTGGTTATCGAGTGTGTGGGATTAATGCTGATGAAGTTGCTGTCACTCACGCTGATCTGAGTAGGATTCATCGAGAAGAGATCCAATTCGCTCTTGCAGCAGTCTGGACTAGCAGGGTGAAGGAAATGCATCTTGTCGGTGCGGTGCTAGGCTGAATAATGAACAAAGCTTCATATGTGGTCTACTTATATACATGTTAGCCGAAAGACGAAGTTAAAGATACCATCTAGTAGTTAAATGGTGAATACATCAATACGTTTTGTAGATTTGGGCCTTTTAGCCTTAGGGTTTTTCCGCACTGTGATTTTCTTACGGCCTTGCTTCTTCTTCAGAGCTCTCTTCATCTTTGGCTTTTTCCTACTTTGTGGTGGTCCTGTGATCTTTACTTTAGCCCGGCCCAGCCCTGTCATTTTACGTCTTATTTTGCGTTTAACGTCATCGAGCATCTCGTCAGAAACCTCAGCAATCCGCCTTTTTAATGAAGCACGAGGATTGGCTCCTGTCGCTATATCTTGCATCGTGTGCAGGCCTGTTCTTATAGCTTTTTTACCTAGATATTCACCCCCTCTTCTAAATACGGGTATAGCGCTTCGCAATAACTTAGTGAAAAATCCTCCAAGACCGTATCCTCTTTGTGATCTCGAGCCAATGAATACTCTTTCCATACTTATTACTAAGGTGACTGGAGCTTCTTCCCTATACTGTCTTTACACTGTAAGAGTGCATCAATGAATGAAAAAATGCAATTGATTATGTCCCTTATATAGCCTGCAGAGGCATCTATTTCTTGAATGAAATCGAGTAGCATATAGATGAGATTTTCAATTCTGGTTAAAAAATGTTCCATCATTTTATAGCTGATGGGGACGTTTCTTTCTAATGTGTACTTTACACATCAATGTGCCACTTGTAAATGGATATGGCCGTCCTTCCACGTCCTTTATATGTACTCTTATAGATCCGATCAATGACCTGTTCAGTGAGAGATAGTGGACATTTGGGAATGTTATTACCTTGCTCTCTTCAGGAAAATAAACTACCCTTAACAGAGGAGCTGTAGTGTCGCCCACATATTGGTGCTCGACTATATCAGTGTAGACGTACGCCATCCCAGGATGTTTGAGCATCTCTGAGGTAATACAAGTATAATGTAACACCCTGTCTTGCTCGTCGATTAATTCTTCCTTGGTTATATGTTCGTTTTCTACCGTCTTCATGACCCTTTTCAGCATAGTAGGTACATCATGGAGGACATCTAACCAGCCTTTACGTTCATGAACGTGTTTCCGTTGCCATGACGATCTCCTGAGGAAAAACACGTCAATATCTCTAAGGTTAATGCCTGCCGTTGATCTCAAAGTAATTAATACTTCGTCATCAGAGGGATGAATATCTGTGTTGTAAATTAGATCTCTACACATATTACTAGTCGCTAGAAGAGTATTTAAATAACTGAACATTGCAGGAACTGACTTAAAATAGGATTTCCTCAATTTCCATAGTAACGCGGTTTAGAGCACCTGTGTTCTTCACATCCAATATAGTTTCAACACAGTCTACACTTCTGTAAACATTCATCCAATAAAGATTATGCGGAACATTTTCCACATCTGTATTTAATATCACTTCACACAACCCTATTTCATAAACGTCTCTTTCAATGTCAATAGGGTTCAGTAACTCTGTCGTGAAGTCTGAGAGTTTATTATCAGGATGTAGATTCATCGAAGCCGAAGAAGGCAGAGTTAAATAGAAGTGATCTGTGCTCGCCATGGTCACAATGAATACTGATTAATGATTCTTAATTTCACTTGCTTTTATATACGAGTTAAACTTGTCAGGATATCCTACCCATTTAACCAAGTACTGTTTATTTCGACCCTTTCCTTTCGAGCCTAATATCTTTTCAATTTTATACACATTACTTTCAGGATTGAAGCGTATTTTTTGTATTTCCTGTTTATAAAAACCGCCTTTTATCTTTTCACCGTATAAATCCTCCAAATAATATAATTTTAAGCCATCATAGGGGAAGTCTCGAATATTGTGAACTTTGAAAACCTCTGTAGACCACCCTGACTCATAGCCTTTCCTAAACCTTTCCGCCTCTCTGGAGACTCGCACATAATCACCTATGCATACACCTGAATTATCCTTTATTTTCCTGACTCTTCGTTGTGAACGATCCAGCTTCGTAGGCTTTATTTTCGACATTTCTAGAGGGGTAGATTTTATAGTTCTGTGGAACGATCTATTATAAGAATGAGCAAGGTCTTGTAGTATGTCAATATACTTAAAAGTGTTCATGCGGGTAAAGTACCGGTGCATTTTCTCCTTGATAGTACGCTGTACTCTTTCAACTATAGCTGCTTTATTCACTGAGAATGTATTGTAATACCCCATGTCGTGCTCTTTAACTAATTCTTGAAATTCTCGACCTAGAAACTCAGTGCCTTGGTCCGTCCACAGCATTCTTGGCCATCGCCTGTCACCCTCTATAATTTCTCTCAATGCGTCAGATACAGTACCTGACTTTTTATCTTTTAAAGGTTTTAACCATAAATATCTAGAATACACATCAATGGTGAAAAGTATGTATTGATATCCATCGTTGTACGAGCTGTATTTAACCATTTCGGATAAATCCAATTGCCATACGCTATCGAGACAGGGGGCTATGGTTTTCCGGGTAGGAAATTTTCTGCGAACAGGTTTATGTAGAGTGAAAGCCTCCTCGCCCTCTAAATATGCTTTCAACTCTTTCCGCCCAATGTCCGGAAACCTCGAGGCAAACCTTGTGAACCCACCATAGCTATTAGGCTCCTTCACATCGTAATAATACTTATCAACCACCTCCTTAGCCTCCATGACTCACAATGATCTGGCATAATAAAAACTATTTTATATATATATATATATATATATATATATATATATATATATA
>JABUQX010144790.1:0-15000 GCA_015478945.1 Trachelipus rathkii | reverse complement strand
CTTTTGTAATTTTGTGGATATTTGTAAACTTCTTGAGTGTTTTGCGATTTGTAAATTGAAGGTTATATTTTCGTGAAGTTTTGATGCGATTAAATTGTTGGAGTTGAGTACCTTATCACTGACAGTTATCGAAGTTATACTGAAAGAGTAACCATACCCTATTTCGTAAGTTGTATTTTTATTTGAAATAAAAGTTAATATGGGATTCTCGTAAGAAATAAACATAGAGAATAACATTGGAGCTTTACGACTTCTTATACTAGTATTAAAAGTAAGCTGG
Organism: Trachelipus rathkii; assembly: GCA_015478945.1. Taxonomy (NCBI): domain Eukaryota; kingdom Metazoa; phylum Arthropoda; class Malacostraca; order Isopoda; family Trachelipodidae; genus Trachelipus; species Trachelipus rathkii. The sequence continues at coordinate 14,720 of JABUQX010144790.1, read as the reverse complement.
TAAGAAGAAATCTTAATTTTGGAAATCATCATTCATTATACTTCAACCCGTCCAGCTAATGATTACTGTAAATTATTCGAAGATATAGTTTGGCTCCGAAGAGAAGATTTTACCATCATCGAAAGCAACTTGATTAAGGAGAAATAAATTTAAGGAAGAAAGAAAAAGAAAAAAAAAAAAAAAAGGAAAGAAATTTTAAGGGATTTTAAATCAAAGGTTGATGAATTGAGGCCATCTGTTTGTAAACAAAGAATAGCAACCAATCTGTAAGAAAAGGGAAAATAGTAAATGAAGGAAGAAGAGAAATATTGAATAGTCGAAGTAAAAGAAACAAACGAAATCAGTATTGTTACGAATAATCGAAATAAAAAGGAAAAAGGAAAAAAGGGAAAAAGAGTAGCACTATTGAAAAGGGTTTTTAAAGAATTTTAAATAAATAATAAGTAAATAAAGGTTTTTAATAGATAATTAAGTTTTAACGGGAATTTTAAAGGAAAAGGAAAGGGAGGTGGGGGAGGGGAGGGAAGGGAGGAAGGGGGGAGGAGGAAGAGGGTGGGGGAATAGATATTAACTGATAGTGTGGGTTTTAACCTTTTATTGTTTTTATATTATTTTAACGTATCTTGTTATTGTTATTGTGGGTTGGTGAGCGGGGTGGTAGCCCTAGGTGGTGGTAAGGTGGGGGGTCCCGTAAAGCGTACAGCCTGATTGAGTTATATATAGAAGTAGGGAAAGATGGGGAGGAGAGTGGTAATTAGGATGGGGTGTATGAATGTGAGAGGGGTAAACGAGGATTTGAAGAGGGAGGAAGTGGGGTTGATGTTTGAGGAAAAAAGGTTGGATGTGTTAGGGATAACAGAAACTAAGTTGAAGGGAAAGAGGGAGTTGGATTTCGGAAAATACAAGGGTATGGTATCGGGGGTGAGCGAGAGAGTGAGGGCGAGGGAGGGGGTGGGAATAGTTATGAGGAAAGAGATGTGGGACAAGGTGAGATTGTGTAACCAGGTGAGTTCTAGGATAATGTGGGTAAAAGTGAAATTCGGGGGGGAAATGTGGGTTTTTATTTGTGCATATGCACCAGTGAATGGAGCGAGAGAGGAGGAGAGAGAAAGATTTTGGGGAGAATTGAATGAGTGTTGGGAAAGTTTTGGGGTAAATGAAAAAATTTGTCTATTGGGAGATTTGAATGCAGGAGTGGGAAGGGAGGAGGTAGGAAGAATAATAGGACCTTTTGGGGGGTAGGGGAGAGGAATGATAATGGAGAAAGTCTGATAGAGTTATGTGTCGAAAGAAGAATGATAGTGGGGAATACTTGGTTAAAAAAAAAATGATAATCATAAGTATACATGGAAGAGTGAGATAACGGGGGGGAAGGCGATATTAGATTATGTGTGTGTAAATGGGAAAGATAGAGGTAGATTATTAGATGTAAATGTGTTTAGAGGGGGGGGGAGGGGGATATCGGATCACCATTTGCGATTGCCAGACAAGGGGTGGGAGGAGAGGTGATTGGGAGGGAAAGAAAATGAGCAGGAGGAAGATAAAGTGTAAAAAATTGAGGAGATAGTATGTAAGAGGGAGTTTAGGAGAGGTATGGAGAAAGAGGGACGGGAATGGGGGAGGTGGAGGGGGAGGGAAGAGACGGTAGAGGCAGTATGTGAAGAGCTAGAATGGTATGTGGAGCAGCAAAAGCAGAAGGAAAGGAGTTGAATGGTGGAGGAGGAGGTGAAGGAGGGTGGTGAAAAGGAAATGAGGCTTATGAAATGGTTGGGAAGTAGGGGAGAAGATAGCTGGGAGGAATATAAGTGGTTAGAGTGGAAAGCAAAAGAGGGCGGTGGAGAGGGCGAGAAAGAGCAAGAGGAATGGTGTGGAAAAGACGGAAACTTTGAATCAGGAGTAAGATGTCTGGCAAGAGAAAATAAGAAAAATAAAGAGGAAGGAGGGGTTGCTAGAGATTACATAGATGGGAGTGGACAGAGGAGAGATAGTGAGGAAGAGGTGGGGAGACATTTTAGTGACTACTGACCTCACAAGTGTAGGGTATAAAGATATACAAGAGGTGAGGATGGGAAACATGGGGAGGGAGGGGAGTAATGAAACACAAATGATGAAATGACAAATGGAACAGCTGGCGTCCAGGTCTGATGGTGAGAATGGAAATGTTGGTAGCTGAGGTATGAGGGTGAGAACGGCCGTATATGCTGCTATAACATATGTTGGTTATGGTGAGAAATCAAATAAGATTTATATTTGATGTTTGGTCTCCCGCATGGCGTGAAGGACAGAAGGAATGTGGAACATATAGAGTATATGTCTTTATGTAGAAAAGCAAAATGAAACTACCATTATTCATAACAAGGGGATAAGCGGAGAATAAAGCAAGAAACGATTTAGGAGGAGAGGGCGTGGACCAAGCGTTCACACCAAAGATGCTATGTGGGAGAAAAAGTACAGAGAGGTTGGAAAGTGTATGGATGTTTTTTAGATTTAGAGAGCAGATAGAGTGAATAGTGGAACCCGTGGAGGAAAAGGAGGAAAATGGGTAAAATTTAGGTGGAAAGGTATTAGGCTTTTAGAAATGAGCAGAATGTGTAGATGTTAGGAGGGGAGAGTGAGATGTTTGGAGTGGTGAGAGGATTGTGTAATGTCGCTGTGGCTATTCAATTTGTCATGAGAGTGTTTGCAGAGTGGAATGGTGAGGGCAGGAGGTGCAGTGCCTTTGATGAAATGCTGGGATTGATAGTGAAGCAGTGAAAAAGTGTATGATTGAAACTGCCTTTGTTTCGGGTGCGCGACAAAAAGGAACATTTATTGTTACGAGTCGAAACAGCAAAATAAAGTGGGCTTTAAAATAAATCCAGGTAAGATAAAGTGTTAGTGTTTGAGGAGGAGTGTGAGTGAGGGGAGGTAGTTTAGTGTCAGAGCAAAGTGTCAAATAAAGCAAAGATTTTTAGACATTAGGTATTTGTTGGGTAAGGGAAGGATGAAGGAGGCATTAGAACTGATGAACAGGTGAAGGAATGAGGCTTGAGTGGTCCAGAGAAATATGAAAGGTGGGACCTATCATCAAAAGAGATGCAGTTTGAGCAACCAAATCAGCGGTAAGCTAGTATGGGTGTGAAACGTGGGGTTGAATGCCAGGTCCAGGAAAAAGTTGGAAGTATTTGAGATGAAGGTTGAGAGCGGTTTGAGGGTTATACATGAGAGGATTAGGAATAGGGTGGTGAGGGAGAGGTGTGATTGGAGGAATGGTCTGGTGGGAAGAGCGGAGAAGGGAATGTTAAGATGGTATGGGCATTTAGTGAGAATGGAGGAGCAGAGAGTGGTTAGAAGAGTTTGGGAGGCGGAGGGGATAGGAAGGAGAGGAAGGGGGAGACCAAGAAGGAGGTGGATGGATGGAATAAGGGAGATGATGGAGGAGGGAGGGATGGGAGAGGAAGAGGGTAGGGTGTTGGCGATGAGGGGGAAGTGGAGAAAGTGGTGAGGGCGAGATGAGGGGGTGCAATGAGGGAGGCTGTGACACCACTACTCTGCTCAAGGGACAAAAGTGTATGTACAATAATAATAATAATATATATATATATAAGAAAAGAAGAAAGCATTTCTAATTAGGTCAGGGAAAACATGCTGTTTTTAATACCTCAAAATCTCAGCTCCTAATACCTATCTTCTTGACATAAACTTCCATGACACATCTACTACATCTTTCTAGAAAACAGACAACTTAAACTTGTCCAAGTTTTGAGGTTTCTTGAATTCTTTTTCGCTTGATCTTTCTTGCGGCAATCACATTGAACAAACTTCTGAGAGGTTTGGTGTCTAAAACTCCTTCAAAACCTTTACACACATAATAGTTGTTTGTTCTTTACAGGAGTGTTTTTCATCCTAATGTGGAGTATGCGTCATATACCTGGCTGTGGTCATTAAATTGCACAGATCTTCTTGAACTGTAGAGTTTAGGCTTTTCTACGAATCAACTCTCCTGCTGTTAATGATTCTCTTCAGTCCCTTTTTGCCAGTCAAAATGTTGAATTACTCTCTTTATAATATTGCTATTGCGTCTCTCCAGTTGCATATCTATTACTTTGAGGACATCTCGTTTGACAGGTCATGATATGACCTAAACCGAAAAGATAGGGCCCCCCCATACCTTCCTCTCCTATCCTTAAGTACGAGCCCGTTGCAGCCAAGATCAACTTTGGAGCTTCACAATAAAACGACAAACCCAAACTGTAATATCTTTTCAATGTTAGAGTTCATCCCTTAGAAAAGATCCAAAAATGTGCCCCCTCACATAACCACACCATTTACTCCTAGTTAACACCATTTATCTCATTTACGTTAAATTCACACTCCCTTCCTTCAGACACTCTTTTACTTACTCAATTCAATTTTCCTTAGGCCTCCCAGTCGAATGATTCCTTTCACATTCATCTCTATACATCCGCTTAACCAACCGACTATCATCCATTCTTTCCACATAACCATACAATCTTAAAACATTCTCATTTATTCTCTCATTAATGCCTTTCTTCACACCACATAGTTCCCAAACCCTCTTATTTCTCATTTTATCATTTGTTCCCAGACCTAACACTCCCAAAAGATTATCCATCTTAGTAGATTTCATCTCAGATCTATACCTCCTATTTCACACCATAGTTTGGCTACTCTACATTAACACCGGTAACAATATACCCTCATGCAGAATCTTAGCTCTTTCAATACATAGTTTCCTTGCATTCACCAAATATTTAATTGCACCGGCCATCCACCAGTCACCTTCCACCACTCATAACTTTCCTACTACATTCTGACTCATCCGTTCCCTTTTCATTTAGCAGATACCCTAAATATTTAAATTCAGATTCTTTCTATGCAACATGATTTCACACTGAGGACCTTCCTCACTCACCACTATAACTTGACTCTTATCTACGTTTACTTTCAAACCCCTCCTTTTACAAACCTTGTCAAACCACTCTACCAATCGTTTCAAATTTTCTTCGGATATGCCTACAATAAGGATGGCAAGCTCCACTTTCTTCCATTCTCCATCAGTCTAATCACTCCCTTGCCACCATTACCTTCAATTCTTTCATCACCCCATCCATAAACACACTAAATTTCCATGGAGACTTAACACGTCCTTGCCTCACTCCACTATAAATATTAAACTCTACACTCTCTATAAATATTAAACTCTACACTTCAATTATTCATAAAAACACTTTAATATTAAGTTAGTTATTAACATACATAATTTTTAATCTAATCTTCTAATCAGAAGCCTATTACCAAAACCATATTTCATTAGCACCTGCCAGAGAGCTTCCTTATTAATCCTGCCATACGCCTTCTGCAAGTCAATAAAACCTATATACAGTTTGTTTTCTTCTCTTATTTTCTCACCCATTTGCTTCAATGTAAAAATTTCATCTACCTATTCTCTACCAGTCTACCGCTTTCTAAATGCACTTTGTCCTTCAACAATCAGCCTTTCTGTCAGTCACTCGACGCATTGTTTTAACCAAGATACCAGCATAGGTCTTCCCAACAGCACTCAATAAACTAATTCCCCTATAATTTCTAGTTTCCCTTTATCACCCTTCGGAACTACACCCTCCACATAGGCTTTGTTACACTACTTCCATATCCGGTCAATTACAATATCACCTCCATATATATATTAATATATATATATATATATATATAGTTATATATATATATATATTAGATATATATGAAAGAGATATATATATATATATATATATAAAGATAAGATATATATATATATATATATATGGTATATATAGTATATGTATATATATATATATATACATATTATTATTATTATTATTATTACATATTATTATTATTATTATTATATATATATATATTATTATTATTTATTGTTATATATATATATACATATATTTATTATTATTATTATTATTATTTCCATATATATATATATATTATTATTATTATTATTATATATATATATATTATTATTATACATATTATTATTATTATTATATATTATTAATATATTATTATTATTATTATTTATTATTATTATATTATTATTATTATTATTATTATTATTATATTATTATTGTTAAAATTGTACATCATTCATATTCTCATAAAATATAAACAAATATCACTAGTATTACATATCAGACTTACTAATATATTAAAGATAAAGAAGATTATTACATATATATATTATTATATGATTTATATATGTGATATATATATATATATATATTATTATGGGATACATATGTATGCATATGATAAGTTATATATAGGGGTAGATATATATATATATAGAGAGAGAGAGAGAGAGAGAGAGAGAGAGAGAGAGAGAGAGAGAGAGAGAGAGAGAGAGAGAGAGAGAGAGAGAGAGAGAGAGAGAGAGAATTGTCAAGCTATTTCCTAATTGTCAAATAGTTATGAGCAGACGATTAGTTTCATTAAAATAAAAAGCCACCCAATGGAGGAGAGGTTGAAGACCTCATTTCGCAATAGTCTTTAGGACGGGAATTGCGAAAGGTTCAATTTGGAAACATTTTTGAGCTTCACAATTTTAGGAATGGCAAATATTAAACAGGAAATACTATAATTAATATTAAATAATAATATTTTACTTCTCTATTTTTATTTCTTATAATATAATTAATATAATTTTATTTTTCCTATTCTTATTTCGGTACTTTAGCGTGATTTATTTTTATTTTTTAAATTAAATTTGTTGTGCTGTTTTTGCTATTAGATATAATAATAATAAAAATAATAATAATAATAATAATAATAATAATAATAATAATAATAATAATAATAATAATAATAATAATAATAATAATAATAATAATAAAAGTAATAAGTTCAAATCATTAACATCCTTTGAGCCAAATAATAATAATAATAATAATAATAATAATAATAATAATAATAATAATAATAATAATAATAATAATAATGTTAAATTTAATAAAACCATAAAATCATAATAATAATAATAATAATAATAATAATAATAATAATAATAATAATAATAATAATAATAATAATAATAATAATAATAATAATAATAATAATAATAATAATAATAATAATAATAATAATTTATCAATAGCAATAAAAATATAGCAAAAACATAATAGGATAATTTTTGTTCAATCTTAGGAGTATCTTTCACCTTGTTAATAAAACTATCCTCTTCCACCATCTAGCATTTTTGTTCACTCTTTTCTAATTTCGTGAGTGTCCAGAAGATGGAGCTTCTAAACGTATTTGTTGCAAATAATTAACTAAAGAAGCAGTTGTCAGCCCTGTAACCTTTTAAGGAAAGCCATCTTTCAATAAGGCCATTATTTGAACAAAGCGGAAACAAATCATTCATGATACATTAATAAAATTTCAAAATAAAATGGAGTAAAGAGGGAAAGTTTTGCTGGGTAATTTGTATACTATGATTAACACCGTATGGGGAAAAACCGATTTTTTTCGATATTAATCGGTTATATTAAGTATTTTTCCTACCCATGAAAGAAGAACAAAACAACGGTGCCAAATCTCTCTCTCTCTCTCTCTCTCTCTCTCTCTCTCTATATATATATATATATATATATATATATATATATATATATATATATATATATATATATATATATATATATATAAGGTTATATATAGTTATTATATATATATATATATATATATACATAAAAGGTGCATGATGGTATAGAGAATTATGGGTTTATATGGGGCATGGTGGCCCACTGGGTCAGGATGAACCCCCTTGCATTGACGATTTACCATAGTGAGGCTCCGTCGCGGTCCTATGATGCTCTAGGGTGGATTTTCTGTCCAGACGAGCTCTCACTAATTAATGGTAACAGAGGGGGCGGTAAGGCTGGGGGTTTTCTTTTCGACGTTTGTCATGTTCTCCTACTGCTTTTTTCTTCCGATGCTTGTACAAACCCACCCACCTGAAGAGGAAGGTAACAGTATAAAGAATATATATATATATATATATATATGAGTATATATATATATATATATATATATATATATATATATATATATATATAAATATATATATATATATATATATATATATATATATATATATATATATATATATATATATATATATATATATATATATATATATAATGATATAATAATAATTTAATAAATAAATAAACATCAACAGCAAACAAACAACAACAACAACAACAACAACAACAACAACAACAACAACAACAACAACAATTAACAACAACAACAACAACAACAACAACAACAACAACAACAACAACAACAACAACAACAACAACAACAACAACAACAACAACAACAACAACAACAACAACAACAACAACAACAACAACAACAATAATAATAATAATAATAATAATAATAATAATAATAATAATAATAATAATAATAATAATAATAATAATAATAATAATAATAATAAGAACAATAATTTATTTAGTATAAAACTAGTGTTAATGATAATAGTGAAAATATTAATAATTAGTATTAGTAGTAATGCTATCGATAATAATAGTGTTAGTGATGGTAATATTGTTACTGATGTTATATATGTTATATGTTGTTATATATATTTGTAAGTGTATGATTGATGTTTGTATATGTGTTTTTAAGTATTTGTGTATTTATGTGTATGTATATTTTTTTATGTATTTTATATTTTACATTTTATATTATATATTTTATAGCTCAGTGGTAAAGCACTCGAAAAACAACGCGAGGGTCCCAGGTTAGCAACTGGTTGGGTGGGAGAATGCAGGCTTTTCTAGTTGTCTTACTTCGTCTCTACCTCGGAAGTTAATTGAGCACACCTCTCCCACTGGCCATGCCCATGAGCGGCAGGCTTATCTGTGTAATATATATATACGGTATGTATATATATATAGAGATATAGCATATATATATAGATGACATATACTGGATAAGAACATATATATATATATATATATATATATATATATATATATATATATATATATATCAAAGGCGTGCGGTCCATGGAAGCAAGGGAAGCAATGCTTTCCTAGTAAATAAAAGATAATTTCAAAAATTTAAATGATTCAATCTTAAGCAATTACATTAATTATTGCAATTAATCATTCTATTTTATAAATTTTTCTATTTGATTGTTAATCACAAATAGTATTGAATATGATGTATTGTTTACCATTCGTTGGTCGGTTGTGACTCGTAAGATATATGTATATAGAGGTGAGAGAGAGATAGAAAGAGAGAGAGGAGGAGAGAGAGAGGAGAGGAGAGAGAGAGAGAGAGAAAAGGATGCTTTTAAGATTAAAAGCATCCTTTTTCTCTGAATTATTTTTTTAAACAATAAATCATTAGAAAATTAACTTTCTTTCTATATTCAAAAGCACATTTTTCCCTCTCAAATCACGTAAAAACCTTGCAAAAAGAAACTCAAAAAATATTTTACTTAAAATTTCAAATTTAATTTAGAAAAAATAAAACATAGCGTATGTTAAATCAACTGAAGGAAGCTTTTTGAAAGCTTTTACTCTTTTCAAAGTCCGTAGTCCGTGCAGAAAGTAACGTCACTTAGTGTTGGGAATTATATATTTTTCATTAAAAGAATCGAAGAAAATAAAATCAAGCAACATATGTTTCTAATAATTATATGTTATAATATTAAATAATTTCGAATAAATATTCAAATTTACTAATATTTATGAATCAAAAATAATTTTTGTGAACAATAGTTTTTAAATTAGTCTGTATTTCCAAAACCATCTATGCGAAGCGAAAATGTTTGATAAAATTTTGAAATTTAAGAGGGTATGTTATTTCCAGCTTAGCGTTAATATCTATTGATAAACCCATTAAAGAAATAAAAACGCGGTCTACCAACAAGGCAGATCATTTGTAAACTTAGAAAAAATAAAAGAATAGAATTAACATATAAATAAAGTAAGCAACTTATATTTTTTATATATATATATATATATATATGCAGATAAAAAGTTGTTATATATATATATATATATATATATATATATATATATATATATATATATATATATATATATAAAGAGTTATATATATTATATATTTATATATATATATATATATATATAAATATATATATATATATATATATATATATATATATATATATATATATATGTTATTATATTATTATATATATATATATATATTTATATATATATATAGCAGTTATATTATTATTATTATTACATTTACATATATTACATATATATATATTATTATATATATATATTATTATTATTATTATATTATTAAGTTGTTATTATTATTATATATATTATTATATTATATATTATTATTATTATTATTATTATTATAATATATATATAGAGATATATATATATATACATATATATATTATTATATATATATATATATATATATATATATATATTATTATGTTATACATATTATATATTATATATAACCCTGAATCACTCCTCATGACTCAGCCTATCCCTTAACTACGTCACTGATATATATATATATATTATTATTATATTACGTTTTATTTCTGTATGGAGAGATATAGATGATCGTGATTTATATATATATATGTATATATATATATATATATATATATACATATATATATTATATATATATCAGTATGGCCTTGATATGGGCAGAGTAGGCAACTACTTGTCTTAGTGAACCCAAAAAATATTAAAAAGTCAGTATATATATATATATATATATAGATATATATATATATATATATTATTTATACAGATATATATATATATATATATATATATATATATATATATATATATATAGATATATATATATATATATAGATATATAATTTTGTTCTGAAGGCTCTCTCTTAAGCCGTGCCGACTCTGAATTTCAACTGATTCTTATTTTTACTATAGCGATCAGTGTGCAGCTTCCTTCCTCCTAAACACAAAAAACTAATTCATGGTTTTCAGCTACTAGGCAAATCCTGCAGGCGCCTGCTGACCTAGTAGCAGTTATTTTTTTTTTAAATCCCAAAAAGGAAAAATTGATCTTTCTATAAATAAATGTAACATACAAAATATAGAGTATATATATATATGAGATATATGTTATATACATATTATATATATATATATATATTACATATATATTTATATATATACATACATATATATTATATTATATATATATGTTAGCTTAGAATTATTATTTATTGATATATTTATTATTATTATTATTACATACATATATTATTATTATTTGATACATACATACACATTAGATATGATGTATGTATATACATATATGATATTATTATATTTATAGAGATATATATGATATGTATATATTATTATATATACATATATTATGAGTATATATACATATAATACATTATAAGATATATATATATTTACATATTATTATTATTACATATTATATTATTATACATACATGATATGAATGTGATACATGCATGAGACATACATATTATTATATAAATATATATATATGTTATATTATATATATAATTATTACATATTATTATTATAAATAATATATATATATATATATATATACATTATTATATATTAATATTATACAGCATATATATATATATAAAAGACAGCATATATATATATATATATATATATATATATATATATATATTGATTACCCTACTCAAAAATTTTGACCACGAGCCGCCCCTGATATATATATATATTAGGGTTCAGTTTAGTCCCTTTGTCTAGGTTATATAAGATTCGTTCGAATATACATATTATTATTTATCCATGTTTACTTTACTGAAAATCTTATAACCTGAACGAGCATGGGTATTAAACCAAAGCCTAATATATATGATTATATATATATATATATATATATATATATAAATTTATATATAGATAAAAATAAATATAAATATATATATATATATATATATATATATATATATATATATATATATATATATATATATATATATATATATATATATATAATAAAAAAGTTTTGATGTGGCCTAAGCTGTATGGGTGTTGAATATCGAAGAATCGATTATTTTAAAAAACTGATTTTTTTCTAAGGTGTTAATCCAGCAATAACAATCCATTTGTTGCTTCAGAAAATTCAAAAAATCTTAAATATTTCTTATTTAAAATTTAATTGAAAGAAAATCACAGGATCAAAAATATTATTATTATTATTATTATTATTATTATTATTATTATTATTATTATTATTATTATTATTATTATTATTATTATTATTATTATTATTATTATTATACAGATATTAATATTATTAAAATTATTATTATTATTATTATTATTAATATAATATATGGTTATTAGCGGTGGAGTTGAGTTGTTTGGTTGATTCGGAATCAAATGGTTTTTAAATTCCAGATCGATGTCTCATTTGTTATTATAATTAGTGTGAAACCATTAAATACTTAAGTTCCATTTCTTTAATAAAAATAACTTAGCAACTTCAGGACAATAACACAATTTTTTTTTTTTTATTAGTTTAAAAGCAACATAGAAACCCCTCTCTCTCTCTCTCTCTCTCTCTCTCTCTCTCTCTCTCTCTCTCTCTCTCTCTCTTTCCACTGATATATAGAAAGACGATATTTATATATATATTTATACATAAATATAGAGATCCTATATATATATATATATATATATATATATATATATATATATATATATATATATACAGAGAGGGAGAGATATACATCTATGTATGTATATATATGCATATATATATATATGCAGAGAGAGATATATATATATATATATATATATATATATATATATATATAAATATATATGTATATATATATATATATATATACTGAACCGGGCCAAATTCCGCCAGAGTTGGGGAGAGTCAGAATCAAAAGGTCAACATACCGCGGTACACGGGTTTGAGTCAAAGGAAGTTGAAAAGGATTTTGTGTGTGTGTGTGTGTGTGTGTGTGTGTGTGTGTGTGTGTGTGTGTGTGTGTGTCTGTGGCATTTATTCTTAGTTTATTACAATAGTTAGGTTAGGATACGTTAAATCTAGGCGTATATTGAAACATATATATAGAAGAGTTATATATATGGTAGAGAGTATATATATATATATATATATAATATATATATATATTATATATATATATATATATATATATATATATATATATATATATATTACATGAAGCTATATATTTATAGATTATTAGGTATATAAAGATATGAAGATAGAGAAATTATTTATATATTTGGTATATATATATATATATATATATATTATTAAGATATATATATTATTATATTATATATATATGAGTTGACATTTGGCTCAGTAGGTTAAGGCATTAAGAACAGAACGCGGATTCCCTCTCAGTTATGGTTTCGAATCCTCGTTCGGCTACTTAAACGGACACAAAAAATTGCCGTAATGTAGAATATTTTCTGTAATATTTATACGTATTACAGTTTACGGCAAAGTCTATTACGCTAATTTCGATACACACATCAGTGACATCACTACCAGCATTGCCAAACATATACAGCAGAAAATCTATTTCACGCACAACATCACTCTTCTCTCGCCTGGAATTGGAAGTATAGTATTAGGATGCAAGCCCACGCCCACGGTGGCAAATACTCTGACTACGTTGTGTTGAAGCAGGGCTTGCTATTGGGAATACATACCCTTGCACTTTCATCCACTTGGTGAGAAACCATATAAATCAATTTCCCTGATCAATTTCCGATCTTGGGATTGAGGTTATGTGGTGAGAATAATATATATATATATATATATATATATATATATATATATATATATATATATATATATATATATATATATATATATATATATATATATATATATATATATATATATATATATATATATATATATATAAATATTATAAATTTACATTTTATCTCTCATTTTCCAATCTCATTCATTCTCTCCATCTCCATCCGATGAGTCCATTTGACTCTCTATCATTGCATTCAAAATTTCTCTCTCTCTCTCTCTCTCTCTCTCTTTAAAATTCAAGTTTTATATATAAATTGAATTTTAAATTTTATCAATTTTAAAGTATATCAAATTTTTATTTAAAATTTCAAAATATAATATTATTTTTCTTCATAATAATCAATTATTTTTGCGCAATATATATTTATAAACATATAAATATATATATATATATATATATATATATATATATATATATATATATATATATATATATATATATGTTATATGTTTATATATATATAGTATATATATGTATATATATTTATATATATGTATATATTATATATATATATATATATAAATATATATATGTATATATATATATATATATGAATATATACATATATATATATATATATATATATATATATAATGGGCATATATGTATATATTATATATATATATATATATATATATATATATATGAAGAAATATATAGTTATATATATATATATATATATATATATATATAATATTATTTTCTATACAATTATATATATATATATATATATATATATATATATATATATATATATATATATATATATTGAAGCTGGGTGCTTAGGACCGCTTCTTTAAGGTTGATTGAGAAGTTAATGTGCTTACAAGTTTTA
>JABUQX010144789.1:7500-10915 GCA_015478945.1 Trachelipus rathkii | reverse complement strand
ATGTAAGTGTGTGCATGTGTAGCATTTATTCGATGGTCAGTACAAAAGTTATTTTAAGATACGATAAATTTTTGTTAATTATTACTATGTTAACGTAAAATTAACATTGATATGTTAGAGATATGCTTGAAAAAGTGTGAATTATTTACATTTTGTTTGTAATGTTAGTTACTTTGCTGTTGTTAAGTATGAAACTTGGTTAATGTTAGCAGTTTATTCATGCGTAAGATGTTAGGTTTGTCGTTGTACATTATTTTCTTAGTTCAGCTTATGATATGTTAGCTTTATTGATGTGAAAACTTTGTTATGTTGGCATAAATTCGTTGGCTTGTATGCTAGATGGGTTAGGTTAAGAAACTTTATTTGTTAAATATTACTATGTTAATGTAAACTTAACATTGATATGTTAGAGATATGCTTGACAAAGTGTGAATAGGTTACGTTTTGTATGCAGTGTTAGTTACTTACTGTTGTTAAGTATGGAACTTTGATAATGTTAGCAGTTTATTCGTGTGTGTGTATATGTGTGTGTGTTTGTGCATGTGTAGCATTTATTCGCTGGTCAGTACAATAGTTAGGTTAGGATACGATAAATCTTTGTTAAATATTACTATGTTAATGTAAAATTAACATTGATATGTTAGAGATATGCTTGAAAAAGTGTGAATAGGTTACGTTTTTTATGTAATGTTAGTTACTTTTCTGTTGTTAAGTATGGAACTTTGCTAATGTTAGCAGTTTATTCGTGCGTAAGGTGTGTTAGGTTTGTCGTTGTACATTATTTTCTTAGTTCAGGTTATAATATGTTAGTTTATTGATGTGAAAACTTTGTTATGTTGGTATAGATTCGTTGGCTTGTATGCTAGATGGTTTATGTTATGATAAATTTTTTGTTAAATATTACAATGTTAATGTAAAATTAGCATTGATATGTTAGTGATATGCTTGACAAAGTGTGAATGGGTTACGTTTTGTCTGCAGTGTTAGTTGTTTACTGTTGTTAAGTATGGAACTTTGCTAACGTTAGCAGCTTATTCGTGTGTATGTGTGTGTTTGTGTGTGTATGTGTGTTTGTGTGTGTATGTGGATGGCATAGGTTATGATAGGTTTTGATAGGTTATGTTAAAGAATTTTACTTTGAAATTTTTTCAAAGAACTTATTTTGTTTTGTTTATCCAAAATAATACTTGGAATATAACTCGAATCAATAGATCAATAGATCATGGGAGGGTGGGAAGAGGGGTGAGATAGGTGGTTTGATTTACTGATATACTGATTAACAGCTTTAGGATGTGTGAGACGCAAATTTTTTACGTTATAAACATAAAAAGAATAAATTATTTGAGAAAAAACAAAAAATATTTAAACAAATAAGACAAAAAATAAATAAAAGTTTTTAAAAATGTATTTTTTAAAATAAATAAACCTAGAAAATAAATAGTTTGAAAATTGAATTTAAATAAGTAAAAGTAAAATAAATAAAAAAGTTTTAAAACAAAATAATTTTTCAACTTAGAAAAAAAATATTTTAGTTGACCTAAAAAAAAGAAAACTAGATTTGAAAATAGTCTTCAACCTTTGGAAAACGGATTATCTTTGCAAGATGCAATACAAATGACGACCTGTACATGTTTGAACAGAATCAGTCTTGTGAACAGTAAGGTTGTATTACGTTAAGATAAACAATGTATTTCGTGTGTGTGTGTGTGTGTGTGTGTGTGTGTGTGTGTGTGTGCTTGTGTGTGTGGTGTGTGCAGCATTTATTCGATGGCCAGTACAATATTTAGGTTAGGATACGATAAATTTTTGTTAAATATTACTATGTTAATGTAAAATCAACATTGATATGTTAGAGATATGCTTGAAAAAGTGTGAATTATTTACGTTTTCTATGTGATGTTAGTTACTTACTAGTGTTAAGTATGGAACTTTGCTAGTGTTAGCAGTTTATTCATGCTTAAGGTGTGTTAGGTTTGTCGTTGTACATTATTTTCTTAGTTCAGGATATGATATGTTAGCTTTATTGATGTGAAAACTTTGTTATGTGAGCAATATTCGTTGACCTGTATGCTAGATGGGTTAGGTTATGATAAATTTTTGTTAAATATTACTATGTTAATGTAAAATTAACATTGATATGTTAGAGATATGCTTGACAAAGTGTGAATAGGTTACGTTTTGTATCTAATGTTAGTTACTTACTGTTGCTAGGTATGGAACTTTGCTAATGTTAGCAGTTTACTCGCGCGCGCGCGTGTGTGTGTGTGTGTGTGTGTGTGTGTGTGTGTGTGTCGATGGTTTAGGTTATGATAAGTTTTGATAGGTTATGGTAAATAATTTTACTACGAAATTTTTTCAAAGAACTTATTTGTGCTATGTTTACAGAAAATGATACCCGAAATATGACTTGAATCAAAAGATCAATAGATCATGGAAGGGTGGGAGGGGAGGGGTGGGTGGTTTAATTTACTGATTTGCTGACTTACTGCTTTAGGGTGTGAAAAACGCAAATTTTTTACGTTATAAACATAAAAAGAATAAATTTTTTAGTAAAATCAAAACGTTTTAAAGAAAAGAATTAAAAATAAATAAAAGTTTTTAAAAAATATATTTTTTAAATAAACAATTAAAAAATAATAAAAATTTGAAAAATAAATTTAAATAAATAAAATTAAAACAAACGAATAATAAAAAGAAGTTTTTAAAAAAAATAATAAATAAAAAAAAAATAACAAAAATAAAAATAAAATATAGAAATAATAAAAATTTCGAAAAAAATAAACAAAGACAAAGCAATAGTTTTATTAAATGAATATTTACTAAATCAGCACCGTACCGGCTCCATTACCGGTGCCGCTACCAACTCTGACTCCTTCTCAGGCTCCTTCCTCTTCTCTTATGCACTTCGGGCATTTCTCATTCCAATTCTATGCACTCTGTGCTTTTCGGATGGGGACCCCTCTCCGGGAGTCCCCAGGCACCTTCCAGGGTTCTGAAACCAGCATATTCGAGTTCTACGGTACCATAAACATATACATTGATACCAATATGGGACTAAACGAATGTTTACTAACTCGGCACCGCACCGCACAGCACCGGCTCCAGCACCGGTGCCGAGGCAAGCCATGGCTCATTTGCTCCGAAACATGAAAATTCTTCTTCCTTCATCCTTCCTCCTTTTCTCCTTCTTCTTCCTCTTCTCTCACACACTCCGTGCTTTTCTTCTGTGGACCTCCCTTCGGGGGTCCCCAGACACCCTTTACGAACTTACAACCCTCATATTCAAGTTATACGGTATCATAAACATATATTTTGATACCAATATGGGGTTAAACGAATATTTATTAACTCAGCACCGCACCGGCTCCAGCACCGGTGCCTGACTCCTCTGACTCAGACTCCTTCTTCGACTCCT
>JABUQX010144789.1:0-2500 GCA_015478945.1 Trachelipus rathkii | reverse complement strand
TGAAAAAAGTGACGTCACAGGACATCAGTTGTGCAATTCCCTCTAGCTTTTTCAGAAAGTTACCAATAAAAAGAAACATTTTAATCTTTTAGCTTTTAAAATCCGGAACATTCTAAACATGACATAATACAGTTCATCATTGTTCTGATATATATATATATATATATATATATATATATATATATATATATATATATATATATATATATATATATATATATATATATATATATATATATATATATATATATATATATATATATATATATATATATTTATTATTATTATTATTATTATTATTATTATTATTATTATTATTATTATTATTATTATTATTATTATTATTATTATTATTATTATTATTATTATTATCCTATCCCAAGATTGGGGGTGAGGTGCGTAGCATACACTGGAACAGAAAAGTGGTAGAAGAATATGACGCATGTCGAAAAGAAAGCCCCCCCCCTTTACCGTCCCCTTTATACCCCAGTGAGAAATCGTCGCAATCATAAAAATCCACCCTGAGGCTTCACGAGACAGCAACGGACCCTCACTGTGGTATCTCGTCAATATAGGGTTCCTCCCCTGTTCAAAGCCTACAACCGTACTCTCTCACAAAACCTCGCCATTCACTCCTGTTATGCACCTTTCTTTCTGCTTCTGCCAAACTCACATTGCTCTCCTTCAGGCATTCCTTAACTGACTCAATCCACTTTTTCTCCTGTCTCCCAGCAGATCGATTCCCAGGATGCACATCAGCAACACCACAACAATACCTGCACGATGAAACCAAAATTCTTCCCATAGACACACCTGGACATGATAGGTACTCAATTCTTTTCCAAAACCCAAACACCCATGCCACATTGCACTCTCTAACCCTACCCACCTCAGACTCAAATAACCTTCTTCTTCACCAGCCCTATATTACAAACAAATCCTGAGCAACAATTCACCACCACCAAACAACACAACATACACCAAACAAATCCACACGACACTAACCGAAAACCACTTAACACGCAGACCACAAAACAACATTTTAAACAAACGCCCACCCGAAATAGCACCGAAAATCAACTCACTATCAAAAACTAGTCAGTCATCCTTAGCAAAGCTAAGATGCTGACATCACACTAAATTACAATACTACAAACACAGATTCAACCTTAACTCAAACACTACAAGCATCTGTCAAAACTGTAACCAGGTTCCGAAGGATACATCCCACTTGTTTCTCTCCTGTTTAAAAAATTCTCAACATAGAACAACGTGGAACATAACATTCCTGGAGGATCTCTGGAGGAAACAGGTTGCGTCGGCGGGATACCTGGGCGCAGTGTGGCCTCTCCCATATATATATATATATATATATATATATATATATATATATATTATATATATATATATATATATATATATATATAAAAATATATATATATATATATATATATATAGAATATTTATTTATATTTATATATATATATATATATATATATATATATATATATATATATATATATATATATATATATATATATATATATATATATATATATATATATATATATATATATATATATATATATAAACAACTTTTTGAATTTAATTTAACAAATTATGAGATATCACAAAATATCAACATGGTTAAAATATAAATTGAAATATCTTTCTTAAAATGTGCAAGACCTTAAACAAAATTTTATCCTTTTGGCGATAATACTTTTATTATTTATTATTCTTATTATTGCTTTTATTTTTATTATTATTTTTATTATTATTTTTATTATTTATTATTATTATTATTATTATTATTATTATTATATTATTATTATTATTATTATTATTATTATTATTATTATTATTATTATTATTATTATTATTATTATTATTATTATTATTAATAATAATAATAATAACAATAATAATAATAATAATAATAATAATAATAATAATAATAATAATAATAATAATAATAATAATAATAATAATAATAAAATTATTATTATTATTATTAATTATTTTTTTATTATTATTATTATTATTATTATTATTATTATTACATTATTATATTATTATTATTATTATTATTATTATTATTATTATTATATTATCATTATTATTACAATTTTAATAATAAATAATAATAATAATAATAATAATAATTATAATAATACACATCACACACACACACACACACACACACACACACACACACACACGCATAATAATAATAACACATTAATATTAATAATAATAATAATAATAATAATAATAATAATAATAATAATAATAATAATAATAATAATAATAATAATGGTAATAATAATAATAATATTAATAATAATAACACACACACACACACAATAATAATAATAATAATAATAATAATAATAATTGAAGTGGCGCAACAAAAACGCGCGAAGCGTTTCACGATAAATGAAAACGGTTAAACACCATCTGATTCGAACGAAGCATGATACGAAACGAAGCGCCACTG
>JABUQX010144785.1:12500-20000 GCA_015478945.1 Trachelipus rathkii | reverse complement strand
TATTTTTATTATTATTATTATTATTATTATTATTATACGTAACCCTATTTCCAGCGTTACCTTTGAAGTGGTTTCAATTGATGGCCATTTTGACTCAACTATTCAAAAAAAAAAAAAAATGAAAAATAGAAGGGGTGGGAGGGACTTTTAACCCGTCGATCAAATGAAAAAAATCTGCGCATGACTTGAGTTGCTCGGAGATTTAACTTTAAAATTTTCATTCCAAAATTTATACATTGTATCAATTACAATTATTAAAATTCTTGATTTAAATGTTAATTTCTATCTTACTACAATCACTACGCACGAACAAAATTTTTAAATTCATACTCTCTCTCTCTTTTCTATATATATATATATATATATATATATATATATATATATATATATATATATATATATATATATATATATATATATATATATATATATATCTCTCTCTCTCTTCTCTTTATATATATATTATATATATATATAAAAATTTGTGTTCCGCATTATTTAATAGAATGGAAGATGTTTTTCAGTGAGACAATGCAGTATAGTAATATTGAAACCAGATTTTGGAACTTTTTTCAACCTGTTTTTAAAATTTCCTTTAAAAATCAAAAACTGAATTCAGTGAAACCAGTTCTTGCCAAATAATATTCCCTAAACTTGTGCAAACATGGTGTTACTTTTTATATATATATATATATATATATATATATATATATATATATATATATATATATATATATATATTTATATATATATATATATATATATATATATATATAGATATATATATATATATATATATATATATATATATATATATATATATATATATATATATATATATATATATATATATATATATATATATATATATATATATATATATATATATATATATATTTAATTTTTATTCCTATTTATATATATATATATATATTTACAGTTAGCCCCACCTTTCTAAAGAAAAATTAAAACCCATACAGTTCCATCTAAGGCAGATTTTACTGAGATTTCACTTATGAGAACAGGCACAGGCTTTTAAGTGAGGAAGATTAAATTTCGCTGGAAACACAGAACATGGAAGGAATTTCCGCAGAACAGAAGGACTGCAAAGAAGAAGCACCACAGCGAATAAGCCTGGGATTGCTAATATAAGTCCACATAAAATTCAAATTCAGACACTGCATCCCTTGTGCAACGTGGATGTCGTAAAATGTTGATACACGAGTGGTCAGCTTTTTCGATCACTTGCCACTGTTGTACCTATAGAAAAGATACAAAACACCAAGGTCATGTAGCAAAGATGAAAGTACAAAAGTTTATAACCATTTTAGCCTTTGACTTCATACTCTCCTGAAGGAGGGTAAAGTCTGAGCACCCCAGATATGAGAGCATTACTCTATAGGAGGTTGGATGAGACCTTTGTATAGTTGAAGTAATTTAGAAGAGTAAAAAGAAATTAATCAGTCAGTCTAAACAGAATTATCAGCAGACCTGCACCTGCAATAGCAACCACTATGATATGAGTTTCCAATGTATATATATATATATATATATATATATATATATATATATATAAAAAAGTATATATATATATATATATATATATATATATATATATATATATATATATATATATATATATATATATATATATATATATTCATCTCTTTATCTACTCCTGTTCCGAAACTCCACCCTTCATTTTCGTTCCAATTTAGAAGTCGACTCACTCATTAGCAATTATCGCATCAGGATGGTGGCTTTAGAGCAACTGACCTCTGTTCTTTCTCGTATCTTTAATTAAGGCAAAAAAAAAAACATCGTAGTTTTCAATTCCTCAAAAACACAGTTTCTACATCCATCTACTGGCCATAATCCTCCACACAGCTACAATATCTTCTTCGAAAACACACAACTCAAAACTTCCTATGTTTGTAATATTAATTTTGGAGTTTTCTACGTGATTTCAAGCTACCAAAAATGCTATTTTGTTAGTATGCTTAAAATTTTTGATTTGAAACTACCAAGGCCGTTTATATATATGTTAGATATGTATGTGACATCCGCATCCGCATCCGCATCCATCCAAATCCGCAACAAAATCTGTGGAAACATCCGCATTCCACACTTCAACAACATCCGCATCCGCACTTTTTGTCATGAGGATGCGGATGTGATATATATATATATATATAGTTATATATATATATATATATATAGTTATATAGCATATATATATATATATATATATAGGTATATATAGAGTAGTATATATATATATATATATATATATTAGATGTACTGAACCTAGAATTTTTGGTTCCGGGCCGGCGTCCGGAACTTTCCGAATCCTTTGAAAAGTTCCGCCGGAAGTTCCGGTTGAACCGGAACTTTTTGACTCTCGTTACACTTTACATATTCTACTTAAAACTTGTCTGATTAACAAATGGAGTCTCTCTAGAAGTATCTGGCATCTTGTCATATCCATACTGTGAGCTCTTAGTTCTGTAAGCCAAAATTTGGATAAGCGGATCAATAAATTTATTAAGTAAAATAGGAATATACTATATAAAGTTCTACGGGTCTTCAAAGTTTAAAAAGCTTTTTTCAGAAAAGCATTTTTTAAAACTTTTTTTAGAAGCGGGTAACGTGTTTGAGGATAAGAGATCACGTTTAACTCCACAACATGGAGAGCAACTTATTTTCCTACACCACAACATTTCAATATTCAAATAAATTCATTTTTAAATAAGATAATTATGGAATCTTGTTTTAATTTTTTAAATTTTTGCTTAAACAGTTTAGTTAATATTTTGTTTTGTAGTAATTTCTACTTTAAAGTTAATTTCTTTTAATAATAATAATAATAATAATAATAATAATAATAATAATAATAATAATAATAATAATAATAATAATAATAATAATAATAATAATAATAATAATAATAATAATGGTAAACATGAAATTTCTTGGACGGGGTTTCGCAATTGATTATTGATATATTTGATGTGCTGATTCCAAAAATGTAATCGGTTTTTGCGTATCACATCGCATTTGTGAGATATTGTGTGTAACACAGATTTGTAAAATTTTATGATTTTTACCTTTTCAAGAGGGTCTGTCACAATTATCGGATATATATATATATATATATATATATATATATATATATATATATATATATATATATATTATATATATATATATATATATATATATATATATATATATATATATATATATATATATATATATATATATATATATATATATATATATATATATATATATATATATATATATATATATATTGGATATATGAAGGGAGAGAAACAAATCGCAATGATATGATACATGTCTTTGATAGATATATGTTAAACATATAATACAACTATGAATAAAGGGTAATATGGGACAACAATGAATGTAATAGAAGGAATGGGTTTAGTTAATGTAAACATACCTACGATGGTAGTAACTTTCTCTTCGTAGACGATCTACTGTGCATAGCGTCTGGAATATCCCTCATCAAGCTCCAACAATAGTCGGCCATCATATTGATATCCCACTTGCCCTGGTAACGTCCTTCCATGAACTTTAGATCTTGATGGAAGCGTTCACCCTGCTCATCACTAACATCGCCTAGGTTACCGGAAATTTGCTTAGGTGAGAATGTAAGTAGTGCAACTTTATACTCATTCTACATCCATGAGAATGAAAACTGTCTAGCAGTTCCTGTACAATGTTAGTGGTTCTCGGCTTTCCTGTTCCCCAGAAAATTCTGTACTACATCTGAAAAAGCATTCCACGCTCTTGCCTTTAACACAGTCATTGTTGTAGCAAAGGCAGCATCACGGAGGAGTGTCCGTATTTGTGGGCCATCAAATATCCCAGCTTTTTTTTCTTTCTCGTCACTCAGATCAGGAAACGTTGAGCATATATAGCGGAAGCATTCACCATCATGGTCTAGGGCCTTCACAAATTGTTTCATCAAACCAAGTTTTATGTGTAGTGGAAGTAAGATGATGATTTCTCTCTGTACAAGTGGTTCACGTACGATGTTCCTGTCACCTGGCGTCAAGGTTTCCCTCAGTGGCCATTCTCTTTTGGTCCAGTGATCCTTTGTCGCCCGGCTGTCCCAATAGCACAGGAAGCAGGGATATTTGGTGAAACCTGCTTGCTGACCGAGCAGAATGTTTACCATTTTGAGGTTGACGCATATTAACCATCCATGTACCTGATATTGTAGCCTCTCCAAAACTGTCTTGATATTTGCATACTCCTCTCTCATCCGTACCGAGTACCCTACTGGAACCGAAGCATATCTGTTGCCGTTGTGTAACAACACACACTTTAAACTGCTCTTGGAAGTGTCAATAAACAGTCGCCACTCACGTACATCGTATGCTGGGAGTCCCATAGCGAGTAGTAGGCCTGCAACTTCACTGCAATACACAAGGTTACCATCTGACTGGAAGAACCTCCGCAGCTCTGCTTCTCTGTTACGATAAAATGTTACTCTTGTGCCATGGTCCAGTAGTCATTTTTCATGCAACCTCGAAGCCAACAGCTCAGAGGACAACTTCGGCAAATACAACTCTCGTACAAGATCGTTCAGTTCACCCTGGGTAAACAATGACGGACCATCCGACTGTATTTCAGATGGATGATAGACATCATCCAGGTCATTGGCATCCATACATGTAGACGTACTAAAGTTACCACATGCTTCCCGAATATCGACCGCAGTAAACTTGCTGCTACTGTAGATATATGCGGGATTGTAACGTCTATACAGCCTACGTAGTGCGCACATGAATTTTGTCATTCCTAGGGAATATGCAAAAATAGGGATCCATGATTGCACGAAAACGGGATGTGATACAGCAAATCCGAGATTATATATGGAATCAGCACCTCCGAATTACTATATATCTGCTACAAAAGTCCATCCAAGAAAAATTTCACCTTTTTTTGTTGACCAGTGTAATAATAATAATAATAATAATAATAATAATAATAATAATAATAATAATAATAATAATAATAATAATAATAATAATAATAATAATAATAATAATAATAATAATAATAATAATAATAATAATAATAATAATAATAATAATAATAATAATAATAATAATAATAATAATAATAATAATAATAATACCCTGTACAAATTTTATTTATCCCCAGGTCTAGATTCTAGAGCAGGGTTGGCACAAAAGAAATCAAATGATTTAAATCAACTGATTTTTTTTTATTTTTTTATTTATTTTTATTTTTTAGGCAAATTTTTTTTTATAAATTAATAATTAATCATAGCTATCACCTAATTAATGATAAGTATATTTCATCTATATAATAAGTAAATTCATCAATGTAGTTTCAAGTCATTTTTAATAAAGAAATAAATAAAATTAGAGTACTCAGATATTATACAGTATATATATATATAATTTAAATAACTTAATTAAACTAAATAATAATTATATGTACTAAACTTATTATTAATTAGGTAATAATTAGGATTATTTACTAATTTTATAAAAATAATAATTAAAAAAGCAATTTGTGTCTAAAAAAATAAAAAAAATAAAAAAAAGTATTAAAGCTATCGGTTCGAGTGTGAAAATATTGTTTCATATTTAAAGTTTTCGAAACTATAGAGTCGAGGTCATTTTATCATGATATTTGTTCACATATATCAATTTTCTATATTATTTTTTATGCATAATCATAACTGAGTAAATGACAAATCAATTACTGAATTTTTTTAAGAAAGACATTTGAAAAAGTAGAAAGTTCCGGTTAGTTCCGGCCGGAACCAAGTTAGTTCCGGCCGGAACCGGAACTTCTAAAAAATCGAGGTTCCGGCCGGAAGTTCCGGCCGGAACCTGGTTCCGGTACATCCCTAATATATATATATATATATATATATATATATATATATATATATATATATATATATATATATATATATATATATATATATATATATATATATATATATATATTGTAATATTTTCCTTTCCCTTTCCATATACTTCAATAAAATAGTTTTTTTTTTTTCTAATTTTATCTTTGTTATTTATTTGTAATGAAATTTATTTTTTTAAAAAAAATTTATAAAGTAATTCAAATAATTATTATTTTTTAATTTTATTAAGAAATTTACTTCTAACGAATAACGGTAAGATATAAGAAATATAAAATATTATAAAGAAAAGAGGTTAAGGGAGAAGGAGAAACAGTGTGAAGTGGTTGGAAACAGTGCTAAAAGAATATCCAACTTTAGTGAAAATTGCTCGTATTTATCTTAGCGTTCTCCGAGCAGTGTTGCAACTGAACAAATATTTAGCTCAGCTTTGGTCTCATTTACGATGAGAAGCGTATGCGACTTCTGGCGAGAAGGCAGAAAAACTTTTATTTTTGAAGCGCTAATTCAACAATATAATTCTTGAGTATTAGGAAATTATGACTTCAAAGTTAAGAGCATAATTTTTGTAAGCCACTTTCTGGGTAGAGGTTGGGGAAAGTAGATGGTGGGATGCAAAGCGAGTTGGGTCCTCGGTCCCGTATCCTGGAAACTTTTAACTTCATTGTAAGGCCAAAACTCGCTATATATATATATATATATATATATATATATATATATATATATATATATATATATATATATATATATATTATTATTATTATATATATATATATATATATATATATATATATATATATATAAATATATATATATATATATATATATATATATATATATATATATATATATATATATATATTATATATATATATAGATCTCAATATATCATAAATAAATTTACCAGTATATATATATATATATATATATATATATATATATATATATATATATATATATATATATATATATATATATATATATATATATATATATATATATATATATTTTTTATATATATTTTTTTATATAAATATAAAAATATATATTATTATATATATATATATATATATATATAGCATATATATAAATATATATGTATATCTATGGTTATATATATATATATATATATATATATATGTTATAATATATTATATCATTTTGTGTTGATACATTAATGATCAGCATCCGCGATTGTAAAAATCTCGACATCGTCATTCACATCGTGCAACCACGAGTTAGAATCTCACATCTGCATCCGCGGATGTCAGAAGTTTGACATCTGCTGCATCACTAATATATATATATATATATATATATATATATATATATATATATATATATATATATATATATATATATATATATATATATATATATATATATATATATATATATATATATATATATATATATATTAGTGATGCAGGTAACATCCGCATCCGCGGAGCATCCGCACATTATTAAAGATCCGCATCCGCGCTTTGCCCTGCGGATGTTGCGCGGATATTTATTGTCGAGATTTGATAAAGAATTTTATAATAAAAATATTTAAGATG
>JABUQX010144784.1:30000-37856 GCA_015478945.1 Trachelipus rathkii | reverse complement strand
TACACAACACACTATAATATAATCACTGCTTCCATAATAATAATAAGTTAATTATTATTTCATCACATGTGCTTCTTCTTCTTCTTCTTCTTCTCCTCTTCTTCTTCTTCTTCTTTTCACTTCTTCTTCTTTTTTTTTTTTCATAATAATAATTTTCTTCTTTTTTCTGGGAAAATAAAACAATAATAAGAATAAGCCCACTAAACTATGTGAGGACGGTCTTTGTCCCTTAATTGCCTCTCCTCTACTGTACTTCAAACCCTAGTAAAGATGTTTTCCAAAACATGACAGAAAAAGAATAATGCTACAAGATTATTCCAAATATAGAGCAAACTGAATTCTCTTAAACAATAACACAGTAACCCCAGATGTAAAAAACGCAACTCAGAAGACCTCGCCATAAGTCTATTTCTGAGACAAATGCAAAGGCTTTAATAGACTGTGCCCAAGTAATCCCCAACTAATGAACAACTCACCAACCAATCATCTAATAGTCTACAAGACAGTTTTAGTTCCTCTGATTCTTCCTATAATTCTTCTCCCGAGTTTTCTTTATCAGCCCTCTCTAAGGGATTCTATACCCTAGAAGATGAATGGATAACAGCTCCCAAATGGAGCTTGATGCGATGACCCATTCTCTTTCTAATGCTTCCTGCACTTTCGAGAAAGGTGAATGGAAAACTGTTCAACGTAAACGTCGCAAACGCTCTAAACGTTCTGGGTCTGATGGAGGCATGAAGATGGACCCAGAAGTCCCCATTCTCCAATCAAACTACCCAATTTCCCAAAATCACCCGCATGACGAAGTACTGGAAAATTCTCCAGAATTAGACCTTGCCAATTCATCGAATCCTATATTGGAAATCGATGTCGTACCCAATACATTCTCAAAAAGACAATACCCTTCTGGATACACCTTCCTTCCCCCATTTCCATGGAAACAACTCCATGCCTCTCCCACATTTCTGAATCTGCTTGCCAAGAGATTCTGGAAACTGCTCTCACTAATAAACATGAGCATTACGAATGCTCTTCTATTAACCAACCAACTCCATACATAACAAGTTTGATTCGGTTGAATTCAACTTATCTTGCCGTATTCATGGTGAAGCTCTTTCACCAAATACATCTGAAAACTCCTCAATAGACGTCATACAACCTAACAAATCTCTGGTGTATGACTACCCCGGCCCCCCCAGGTTTTGTTCCCCCTCCTAGCCGAGACCCACGTCTCAACCTTTCCCTCTCAATCCGAACCCACCTCTAACATTACCCCCAGTCACATAGAGACAATTGGCCCCTAGCTAGACCGCCATCATAATATTAATAACTCACCATGGCCAGCTTCCTTCAATGGAATTGTCGTGATATTACTCTAATTTCGAAGAACTTGTTCAACTAATAAACACATGTACACCAAAGTGTATATGTTTGCGCAAGAACTCCGACTATGTCATCGTGACTTCCTTCAACCATCTGAATACAAATCGCCGTTAACTTCTATAGAAAGAGGTGACAATGATAGGGGAGGAGCAGGAATACTCATTCACAAATCTATCCCCTATTCCCCAGTCCCTCTCCAAACCAAACTTCATGCAGTAGCAGCAAGAATTCACTTATCCATCGACCTTACTATATGTTCAATCTTACTGGCTCCAAGTAGTGAATCTCCATTAAGGTCGGACTTAGCAGATCTTTTAAACAGCCCCCTGCTCCGGCTGTTATACTAGGTGACTTCAAATCTCCGCCAATTCTTATGGGTGACTCTGTCACTTCATCTAAGTCCAAGATCTTAATATATCTAACCTCCTTTTCCCTGGGATGCCTTAACACAGACTCCCAACCTATGAACGTTTAGATACACACTTCTTCTTGTATTGACATTTCCTTTTGCTCCCATTCCTTATGGATCGTGCTTTACCTTGGTCCCGCTTTGATTATTTATTCGCCAGCGTATCATTACCCAATAGCATTAAACGAGCTTGTTCTAAGCCCAATGCAAAAACCCAACTCCAGCTGGCGTATGATCGGCCGGAGTGGGCTCCTTTTTATCAGGCGACAGCCATCCCTCTTTCTCCTTTCAATAAACGATTTCCGACTGTTGATGATGCCCTTTCGCTTCTTCCAGAAAGTAGTCAATCTTGGCAGCGGAAGCTTGCATTCCACAGTCTTCCTCAGACAGGCGGTCGGGCAACCCCTTGGTGGTCCCAAGAGAGTGCACAAGCTAACCGGGAGAGAAGAAGAACTCTACAGGCAATACAAAAAGGCCCGTACTACCCCAAACATGATTATTTTTAAGCTGCCGTAGCGAGATCTAGCGAATTAATCGGCCAAACGCTAAACAATATTTTCTGAACTTACATATCGACTGTTAACTCCACAACTCCCTTCCCTTAGTGTGGAAAGTTACAGAAAATATCTCGCCGCTTCCAATGACTCTTCACCCACAGTCCTCAGTTATGGGCCTGAAATAACTGATACGATTTCAGCTCCGGCGGTGGTAGCGGATGCGTTAGGTTATAGCTTTGCTAGCCATTCGAGCTCTCATTCCGCTACACTGAAGCCTTTCAAAAACGGAGAACTGACACAGCACTACCAGACTTTTCAACAGCGAAAGGAGAAGATCATACCTACAACTGTCTTTTTACACTTGCAGAGTATCAAACTGCATTGGTAGCAAAGACGGTGCCCTTGGTCCAGACATGATTTCTTACATCATGCTCCGTCATATCCATCCTTCGGCGTCAGCATTTTTGCTGGATTTATATAACAGAATCTGATCGAATCTTCTTTTCCATCTATTTGGACTACAGCTTTGTAATTCCTATCCCCAAACCTGGGAAAGATCCGGTTGGCAGACAACCAAAGACCAATTTCGCTGACCTTGTCACTCCTGTAAATTCAATGGAGAAAATGGCTCTCTGGGCCGCTTACTCCTGTTCTGGGAGGTTTCTGTCAGCTTTCTCAAACTTCCACCTGGCCTCCGAAATCGCTCACCGCTGACTCCCTTGGTAAACACCTAGACCGCGCACATCCGGCAGCCTCTCCTCAACTGGTGGGATGGTTCCTGGTTTCTTTGACCTTGAAAAGGCTTACACAACGTTGGGGAGAACTGCACCCTCCCTAAACTCCATTCGCTTGGTTTCCGCGGACAACTCCCTCTATTTATCAAATGTATATTATCACACAGATCTATCCAGGTTCGGTGCTCTTCTATTCTGTCACGCCACTTTACTCTGGATGAAGGCGTTCCGCAGGGTAGTGTTTTAAGTGTACTACTATTTGCTCTCGGATTTAATGATATTGTTACCTCTATTCCAGCGACTGTCAATTTTTCTCTATGTCGATGACTTAGCATTATACATAGCCGGGTGCCAGGCCGCCCTTCTCGAACGGCAATCCCACCAGCTATTGAAAATATTTTCACAGTGGGGCTAGCTCCCCATGGCTTCCACTTTTCTCCCACCAAACCTCAGCAGTGCTTTTAAGAAAAAGGGAACCAAGAACTCTTGCCATCTTTCTTCCAGCTAATCCAAACGTTATATGGTTCGGCCTATCTCTGTGTAATCTCTCACAGGTCAAATTTCTAGACTCATCCTAGATGACCACTTAACATATGCACCGCATAATAAACACCTGAAACAACTTGTCATCGCACCCTTGACCTGTTAGCCATCTCGCCTCAAAATCTTGGGCGTTGATCGCAAATTTTTACGTCTTTATTTAGCCCTAATCCGATCGAAACTGATTATGGCTGTGCAATATATGGTCAGCCTCCACAAGAGCTCTGCTACACCTGTTAGATCCCATCCAAAACGAAGCCATCCGTATTCCACTGGAGCTTTCGCATCGCCCCCCCCAGGTGAGCCTCCTAGCTGAGTGTCCAATGTGATGCCACTCTCTTCAAGAGAATACATCATGTGTACAAGTTATCTTCGTTTTCAAACCCCAATACTGCCTGCTCTGTCACACCGATTCTGCAGGAGGTACCTCTGTGAATCCACTACTGGCCATTTGCAAAGACTGTTCATAACATCTTTAATTTCTTCAACATCCCTTTTCAAGGTGATGCCTTTCTCTTTTGACGAAGGGTACACACCTTGGCTACTTCCTCTCCTCACCATTTGCTTGGCTCTGACATCTCTCCAAATCTAGCTAGACATCCTGCTGCCCTGTTAAAAGCATCATTTTTGTCTCACGCCGCAGTTCACGGTGAATTTACTCCAGTGCTTACTGACGGCTCTAAAATAGAGGCAGTGTGGGCGCTTCTGCTGTCTTTCCTGACCGCAACCTCCCATACCCTTCCCTCTTATGCTTCAATTTTTACAGCAGAGTTAACGGCTATAATGATTGCCCTTTCTCAAATTCTAATCCCTTAACCAAGATCACTCATATGTCGTTTATTCAGACTCGCTTAGCGCGCTACAAGCACTTAAAACTCCCTTATTCTAAAAACGAATTGTACCAGCCTGCCTGTGCAACACCCCTTCACTTTAATTCCCGTAAGAAACAAATTATTTTATGTTGGGCTCCCTCATGTATAGGTAACTGGCAATGAAATCGCTGATAGAGGGGCCAATGGCCGCCCCCTCTTCTCGGAGTTGTTCCAGGTACCTCTCCGGATGCCATTCGACAAGGCCGCCTCCCATCAACTGGATTACTATCCTGCTCTCTGACGGGGCTTTCGATCTTGTTGGCAAGTGTTGGACGAGTGATCGGCGGGGAAGGAAACTTAGAAACATAAGCTTCGGAACATCGTGTGAGTGGTCTTCTCCCGCACGAAAGCGCTATGGCTTAGGTGATACTTGCATCTCCAGATACACACTAACATCACTCACAGCCAATATGTCACGTGACCCTCCTCCCATTTGCAAATTCTGCCTCGCCACACCCGGCAATCTGTTCATCATATCTTCATTGATTATGTTCCCATCTGACCCTATCTTCGGCTGTCGTCATTTTCCTACTTTAGGGTCCATAACACCTTCTAAAAAGTTTATCCTATATCTTATCTGAATCTTCCCTCTCTTTAGCAGTAACACTATTTTCTGTATCTTCAAGAAGTGAATATTCTTTATGGCATTTGATTTTGTTATGTAATTTTTAAGACTATTAATAATGCAAGGATAAATTTTTATTTAGTTTTTATTTATTTTGACTGACTGAATATTATTCATTTCAATCAAATCTTTTTTGATGATTGAAACATGTATATGATACAGGCCCCAAGTTGGATTTTTTCTTTCAGCCCAGTGTCGCTTCATTGTGAGCCGTGGTGGTCCTGTACACTAACTCAAAAAAAAAATAACTGATTATAAATATATAAATTCTCTAATTTTACTACATACAATTGTCTGTTTGATCTTTTCACGTTTATGTCTTTTCTATTTTTTTTCAACAGTTCTTTTTGATTTTCTTTTCAACTTGGATCAATTTTATTAAATATTCTATTTATAAATTTTCCCTTCAGGTCCTTATTAAATTCTAGTTCTTTTTAATTTTTCTTTTATATTTCAATTTATTTCGTGGCTTCCAGTTTATTTCTTTTATAGTCTTTCCTTTATTTATAATTTTCCAATAAATAATTTCTTTCTATTATATATAATATTTACAATTTATTCGTTTGTGAAGGAGCAGATCAGGCCGTCGTTTCAGGTCCACCCACCCGTTATCCTAGACTCGAGCCAGAGGCAGAAAAAGTGCCAGAATGTGAAATAAACCTTCTAAACATTATGAAAACTTTGAAATAAATATAATAAATATAAATATTTAGACAAATCTCAATCAAATTTAAGTTAAAATTATCATCATTAAATTCCTTTTAATTATTTAATTAATTAAATAAAAAATTCACATCACATTTTTCAACAATACTGCCTACATAAAAATATTAATAATAATAAATAATAAAAATTAAATAATAAATACAATAGCTAATACCTGGATCTCCCAGCTTTTTTTCATTAAAGCGGTTACTCCCCGCAACCCTTGCCTTCCTCCAACTAGACGACCCTCCGTTAGAATCAAAAATTACTCCAACAAGAAACAACACGCATCTCCCATCAGCATAAATAAAATAACCAAAAAGAAAAAAAAACAAGCAAATCCAATGATGATAATAATAATAATAATAAATAAGCATAAATAAATATAATATAATAATAACAATAATATTCATACCTCCTTCCTGACAGGTGACAGGTGTGCTCTCCCAATCTAACTGTATTCTGCACTGTCTTCAAACACAGGAACTAACAAACCTCTTTGAACAGACGATGAACAAAACTAAAATACATCAAACAAACGAACCTTGCTAAAATTAACGCATTCATTCACTTCACATACATATAATACATTACATAATATAATAAGTAAATTTTAATAATAATAATCATAAAGAATAATAATAAAGAAATAAAAGAAATTATAATATAAAAATTATATATATTACCTCTCACAACGTGAAATTTGCTAATCTCTCCTCGTATATCACCACAGTCGCCAAAAATTAGAATCAAAAATTGCTTAAACAAAAATATACCCTCTTAGAAACTACAAAAAAGCCTAGCACTGGGGTATATCCTAAGGAAAGAAAACAAAAACTGTCAACAAGTCAAAAAAACAAAACACTAACACCCAACACACTCTCCTTGCATCCTACTAGGAAATTCGGAGCTCCGCGCCGCGAGAGAAATAAACAGAAACAAGGTCAAAAACTGAAGAAAAATAAAGAAATGATAGTGATCAGTGATCTTATCAGTTGAGCTCGTCACCCCCCCACTCTGATTCACACACCATACACTCCCTCGATTACTCATCTCACAATCCCTCATTCCTCAGTTATACAATCATAATAAATATAAACTACCTTTTACTACCCTTTTAACGTAAAGCAATATGATACAAACATAAAAAATAGACCCTCTTCACATACCTGGACATCCTTCGAAATTCAAGGTGACCTGACTTACTATCTTTCATCATGGACTTATACTTTAAACATACTTATCTACCTACACGGATCAGCCGGATCAGATTACTACAGGATGAGGCACCTTTCTTCCTCGCCCCTGCTAAACTCACATTTACTCCATGCATTCCTTTACTGACTCAGCATGCTAATTCACTTTTCTTTTCTCGGTCCCAGCCGTGGATTCCCAACGCACACCACTGTGCATCCGCTTAACCAGCCGACTATCATCCATCCTTTCCACATGACTAAAACATCTCAACGTACTTTTATTCATTCTCTCATTTACTCCTTTCACACCACACAAATCGCCAATGCGCTCATTCCTCATTTTATCAAAATCTTTGGCAATATTCCACACTGCCACTCCCTAAGATTAGTCCACGCATCTAATCAGATTGGTACCTTAGATTCCTTATACTCTTATTCCATACCATAGTTCTGCCACTATACATTATAACACCGTAACTACATATCCTCAGCGCAAAACCCTAGCGTACTCGAGACTTAGTCCTTTGTATTCATCAAGGATCTAATTGCACCAACTCACAACTTTGCTATTACACTCTGCATCATCAGTCCTCTTCTTTTTTTCATCAAAACATCTAGCGCTCCAAATATTTAAATCCTTTATACTTGTTCCAATCTGCTCACCATCCAACATGATTAAACAATGCGGACTCTCCTCGATCACTACCATTACTTCACTCATATCTACATTTACTTTTAAACTCCCCCAAGTTTGCCAACGACTTACAATCATACTTGCAGCCAGCTATAGGGCTCCTGCTGTGTTTGGACTCAGTATTTCTTATATAAAAGCTTATCGTAAATCCCTGCAGCGGTGCATGCTGTCTGGATAGTTATGTTGAGAGAGAGGCCTCTG
>JABUQX010144784.1:15000-22500 GCA_015478945.1 Trachelipus rathkii | reverse complement strand
TGGTTGCGTTGCTGGGGAGTCACCTTCAAGGTTCTGCCTTGGAAGCTTATAACGTGGTGGCATCAACATCGGCTGAATATGGACTAGTAAAATCCCAACTCTTGCAGTGGTTCAGGGAACAATTGAAGAAAAAGACCAACACTGAGCCCGCTGAGTTTAACAAAGCTAAAATGCAAGATGGTGAAGACGTTCCACTCTTTGCTTTGCGATTGCTGGGGTTGGCACAAAGAGCGTTCCCAGGAAATGAAGTTAGAAAAATGCCTATCGTCAGAGAAAAGTTAATGGATAGCGTGCCAGAGACTGTTAAGATCAGGGTTGAAGACTCGTTGATGGGAGTAGAAATTACTCAGGGTTTTCGGATTCCCTGGGAACAATTGGTGATTATGGTTGACAAAGTCTATAGGGGACAAGCCAGGAAAGAAAATCAGGTAGTGGAAGTCGTAGACTTAACAAAGTCATTGCAAATGTCTGCCATTTCTTCACCAATCCAACAAGCGCCACACACATATGGTAATTATGAAGGAATGTGTTGTTGTAGAAGAACCCAGATGCAATCATCGCCCCAGGCTGAGGGATATACAGGAAGCTATCAGAGTGCTGTTGTTGGTCCCAGAGAGGTACCTCAAAGAACCACTAACAACAATTATCCACCACCACAGAGATATAGTCAACCAGCGGGAAACATTCCATCGAGAGAATTCAGAAATGGACAAAGATCAGGTCAAGGCTATCAACAGCGAAATAATAATAATGGTTCATCGGTTCCTAGCTGCACTCATTGTAAAAAGAGGGGTCATACCATGGGTGATTGCTGGAATAGGCCCTTGTGCATGTTTTGTGGCAAGCGAGGTCATTTGATTGAAGACTGTTACCTGGAACAAAACCGGTGCTTGAGATGCAAGGAAGTAGGTCACTTGGTAGGAGATTGTCCACATCGGGGAGGTCCACCTGCGACACCCCAAATAACATGTCCATATTGCAAGGGAGAACATCTAGGTAAGGATTGCAAACAGCGTTCGGGAAACGAAGGGTCTCTGGCATGGAAGACCTCATGTCAGGGACAACAGCAACAGCAGCCGCAGCAGCCCAAGTAATAACACATGAAAGGGACCCATGGGGAATCATTACTGAAGAAGATGATCCTGGAGAGTCACAGGAGATTCTCCCCGACTATTGTTATCCAGCAACATCATATCCGGTACCCTCATTTCCAAGGGCCGAAGGTTCCCCAGAATTGACATCAATAGAGTCAGAATCACCAGTGACTGCGACCTGCACCATCGAAAATGATGAGGTAAAACAAATAGAAATATCGGTTAGAGTAGATAAACCTGTTAGATTAGAGAAAGCTAATAATGAGAGAAAAGAATCTCCACCGGAAAAAGAAATAGAGAAAAAGAATGAACAGGATGAGTGGCCACCGGAAACCATCATCAGATACCATATTATAAAAGCACCGGAGAAGACCCTTATTTTGCAAGTGACACTAGTGGATCAGCCCCCTATGGAACCGATTATCGCCTTTGTAGACACAGGAGCCGAGGTAAGTTTAATATCGGCGGGTTGTTTTCATTTATTAGATAAGAACGTAAGTCCAATTTTTCCCACCGCGTTTAGAGGGGTTACTGGGTTAGGTAATGTTAGGTTTGCCCTAGAAGTTACAATCGCCCTAAGATTGTCCACTAATTATGTCCTGAAGCCGAGTCGCTTTGTGGTGGTCCCAGACCAACTAACTGAGTATGATCTAGTTTTAGGGTATGATATTTTAAAGCAGGAACATCTGTTGCCGGATTTGTACCATAGGGAATTAGTCATCAGGCGTGGAAATTATGTACAAACCGTAGCAGTGGACATGAGACAGGGATTGCCCAGGGAAGAAACCTGTGCATTAGTTGAGGCGGTAAATTTAGAACCAAAAAGGTGTATGATAGTAGAAGTGGAAAGGCAAGGAAAAAGACTAATGAAGCAACCTGTTGTGGTGGAAGCATGGCAAGGATTGCCCAAAACAGTAAAATTAGAACATATGTTGATGGATTTTTCTGGCGATAGAGCTTTAGTGATATTACAAAATGATAGTGACCAAACAAGGCGGTTAAAGAAAGGATCAATTGTAGGTAGGATAGAAGTTACAGTGGAGGATCCCACTGTCAATGTAGTCGAGTTAGATGAGCGGAGTCCCAACGAATATATGGAATGGAATCCTGAAAATTTAAGCAAAGCATTTAGGTTAGATGAGGCGGAATTAACACCAGAACAAAGAGAACAGGTAATTGGGTTATTGGAACGGTATCCTTCTGTCTCGAGTTTAGGAGATTCTGATGTGGGCTGCACCAATGTTATCAAACATAAGATAGAAACATTGACTGAGGAGCCGGTGCAAGTGCCAGTCAGACGGTTACAAGGCCCCATGCTCAAAGAAATCGAGGCAGATTGTAAAAAACTAGAGGACGAAGGAATCATCCAAAGGAGCAAATCCCCATATTCAGCCCCAGTAGTTCCAATCAGAAAGAAAGATGGGTCGATCAGACTATGTATTGATTATCGGGAATTAAATAAAATCACAAAGGGAGATAGCTTTCCTATCCCAAATCTGATCGACATGTTGTTCAGTCTCAAGGGTATGAAGTTCTTTACAACGATAGACTTAATAAAAGGATATTATCAGGTGGAGATGGAAGAGACCAGTATCGAAAAGACTGCTTTTACGACTCCATTGTCACACTGGGAGTTCTTGCGAATGCCATTCGGGGTGAAAAACGGCCCTGCAACATTTCAACGCGGGATGAGATATGCTTTAGCACATATACCTTGGAATGAGTGCATGGTATATTTGGATGATGTCCTGATTGTAAGTGAAACATTCGAAGAGCATCTGGAAATATTGGAAAAGGTTCTATCTGCTTTTGAAGAAACTGGCTTTAAAATCAAACCGGCCAAGACTTTCCTTCTCCGACAAGAAGTACAATACTTAGGACACCGAGTATCCGAACATGGAATGGTTCCTTTAGAGAATAACTTACAAGGTATAATGCAATTTCCCGTACCGACCACCGTTCGTAAATTGAGGCAATTTCTGGGAATGGTCAACTTCTATAGGCGCCATATAGCGCACTGCTCAGAAATTGCGAAACCCCTTTTTGCATTATTAAGTAACAAGACTTTGAAATGGACCGAGCCCTGTCAGAAAGCGTTTGAAGCATTAAAGGAAGCATTAACATCACCACAGATCCTGTCGTACCCAGATCGTACAGAGAAAGCAGCACCCTTGTTATTATATGTGGATGCCTCTGATGTCGGGGCAGGGGCATGTCTCGCTCAGACACAATCTGGTGAAGAACGTCCTATCGCTTTTATTTCAACCACTTTTAATAAAGCTGAACAACGCTACAGTACAACGGAAAAAGAGGTAGCTGCTATACGATGGGCTGTGAGGGCATTAAAACCTTTCCTGTATGGAATAAGAGTGGTCATTTTTACTGACCATCAGCCACTTTTGTATTTGCATAGTATGCCATTGGTGAATGCTCGGGTAGCACGTACGCTCGAGGAAATTAACGACATTGATTATGAGCTGCGTTATATTCCAGGTAAAGAAAACGTTGTGGCAGACGCTTTGTCAAGATCTCCAGTGGGAGAAACATCCGAAGAGTATGAAGCATTGTTGGTAGACGCTATCCCTGGGGGTTTTTCGGAAATTAAGATTCCTGGAGGAGGAGATTCGCTTTTCCAGGCTTTTTCGGTGGGGTTGTATGGGTCGATGGAACAGCATTTGAAAGTGAGACAAGAAGTAGCAAAAGAGTTACTGGACAATAGGAATGCATATGGGTTACCCGCGGGAAAGGAATCTAGGCAAATCACAAAAAGATTACAGCTAATGAAACAGGCGGGTCAATTTCCAATAACTCAAGCCATATTGGCATTTACGAAATTGTATAAAGTACAAGTCTGGATGTATTACGGGGATACGAAACCCTTAAAATTTGGAAAGGATACAGAGAAAAGTATTTTTCATCTTTTGTGCCGTGGAGGAGTCCATTACAATCTCCTGGTGGGCCTTCCAATGCAGCCGATAAATAAAGAGGAGGAAGTAATCAGTACTAACGTAGTAACATCCGAAAAGTTTGAGGAAAGGATTTTGTTGGATGAGTCGATGGAGGAGGAAGGTAAAGTTGAGAGAATACCACCCTTGGTTGACAAAGTGGTTCCCATGAGTAACCAAAACACCGGTGGGGAGGTAGAGATTGAGATACCAAATGATCCAAAAATTCATCATATCATAATTGATTCAGATAATATAATAGATCCTTTGGAAATCGAGTGCGATGATATTGGAAAGATGCAAAGATCTGATTATACATTGAGACGATTGAAGAATGCCATCGTAAGAAAATTACCGTTTAATGGTCCGTTACAACCATTTGCTCGCGTAAGTAAATATATCTATTTTATAAATGATCGCTTGTATAGAGAGTTCTCTACGGGAGAATTCGCTCTCATAGTCCCCCAAACTTATTTGACGGAAGTGGCTATTAAAGCTCATTGGATGTTTGCCCATATCGGGAAGCAAAAGTTGCATTCTTTGTTGATAAATTGGATATGGCACCCGAAGATATCTACTATCTGTAATGACATCACTACCACCTGTAGTAAGTGTCAAGCTTGTAAGATCTCAAACATTCTCTATGTACCGCCCACTCTTAAGATCGTAACTTCAAGACCATTTGAATTAGTGGCAATGGATTTGATCCAATTTCCCTGTTCTACCAGGGGAAACAATTATGCGTTAGTGATGGTGGATCATTTCACGAAGTGGGTGGCTGCTGTTCCCATAAGAAACAAACAAAGTATCAATGTCGCCAATGCGTTCCAACATCGGATACTGCCATTTTTGCAAAAGTTCCCGGAGCGGCTTCTTACTGATAACGGTAGAGAATTCATTGGACCAGAGTTCGAGGAACTCTTAAAGAAACAACAAATAAAACATGTACTAACAACCCCGTATACACCATCTTCTAACGGCGCGGTCGAACGGGTAAATCGTACCCTGAGTCAATATCTGAGAATGTCAGTAAAGAAGTCAAATAAATGGGATGAAGAGTTGTCACAGGTCTTGTTAGTTTATAATCATACAACACATACGGAAACGAACTTAACTCCTTGTGAAAATATCTTGAAAAAGGCACATGAATTAAGAACTGGACTCCCTTTACCTGTGGAGGAAGAATGCTGGACGGAAAGTCATGTTAGATTCGTTCCGTATGAAGTCCATCAAATGGTAGGTTTAAAGGCTCATCTCCCTGGAAATCTTACGAAAAATAAATTTGATCCTAGGTATCATGGGCCTTATGAAATTATAAAAGTAAATGACGATCATGTCACATATGTGTTACGATCTCCGGAGGATGGAAGGCAATATAAAGCTCATCATAGACAGTTGCGACCATGGAAAATGCCTCCTGAGTATTTAACAAATAATCCAGTATTTCAAAGATATGCCAAGGGTAGGGGAACAGCGAACATAGACGAAAAGGAATTGGAAGAAGTCTTCGAACAGGAGAAAATAGACATTGAAGCGTTAGAACCAGTAGAGTTAGAGTGGGAAGATGATGACAGTGATGACGAGGACTCTTTCGAGGGGTTCACCATTGATGACCGAATATTAAGTGAGGTTAAACAAAGTTTTGTGGGATTAATACAAGAACAGCAAAGGATTAACTTGGAATTGGAAAAGATAATTGAAAGAGAAAAGGAAAACGGATCACACGGAGATTTGAGTAATGTAGTAAAATCAGCTGAAGAAGAAGAAGTCAATGAATATTTACAATGGGATGCATCTGATTTGATAGAAGAGGCATTTTATCGTTGGGAGTCATTGCAAGCTCCACCGGAGGATTTTGGGGAATCCTTACCAAATAATAAAGTGTTTGAAGAATGTATTCAGGCATATTCTACCCCAGTAGTGGGGTTGCCTATTTTTGAAGAAGTAGAAACGGAAAATTATGTAAATATAGAACAGGATGGACAGAGAGAAAACTCTCCTGCTGACGATTTGTCATTCGAAGGGTTCGACGGTATTAATGACTTATGTAGAAATAGATTAGCTGAATTGAAATCACAAAGAACGGAAGGTGAGCGTCCATATACTCGATCGAGAGGGGTATGTCAAGACTTACCGTTAGTCTTCCCGTATATGATAGAGCGAAAGCGAAAAACAACCAAATAATACATAAAAATGATAAAAACAATATATATACATAAAAACAAAACAAAAACAAAAACAAAATACATATAAATAATAAAGACAACAAACTAATAATGGAAATAATAATAACAAATAATAAAAGGAAATGACAAAAAAAATTTACATAAAAGTGACAGAAATAACAATCTAAATAAAAAGAAATGTACAT
Organism: Trachelipus rathkii; assembly: GCA_015478945.1. Classification (NCBI taxonomy): domain Eukaryota; kingdom Metazoa; phylum Arthropoda; class Malacostraca; order Isopoda; family Trachelipodidae; genus Trachelipus; species Trachelipus rathkii. The sequence goes on along the minus strand of JABUQX010144784.1, from coordinate 16,090 downwards.
AAAAAAAATATATATATATAATGAAAGTGACACAATACATAAGGGTAATAAAAACATAATGAATTTAAACATAATAAAAACAATACACATAAAAATAATGAAAAAATTCTAAAATGGGAATAATAAGAAATAATAATGAAATATTTAACAGTAACTAAAACAATTTAAATGAAAAAAATATATAATAATAACAACAAAATATATCAATAAAAAGAATAAAAAGAACAATGAAGATGTAAAAATAAATGAAAACAAACACACCATAACAGCACACATAAAAAGTACAAAATACAACAGAATAAATAAAAATAATGAAGACACGTAAATAAACAAGACAATAACATATAACAAGAATCAATAATGATAGAAATACTACATAAATGAGAAACAATAATACATAATATGAACGCCTAATAAAGGAAATACATTAAATAAATGAAAAACAATAACTTTTTGTAAACAATGAAATATACATGAATCATAACAAAAACATTAGACATAAAAGAAAAACAATAAAAGCAATTATACAAATAACCATGTAAACAAAAATACCCAGGTTTCCAAATAATTAATTAAATGGGGGGGGGGAGAATGAAAAATTTATTAAACTGATTAATATAAATGGTTTTATTCTTTTTTTTCAGATTTTGGTATTGGGCCATTCGTGGGTGCGTGATCTTAAGAACGCATACATTGAGGACTTATTACCCGGGGCCACCGTAGTTTTTGAGTCATACCCGGGGAAAAAGCTGGCTTGGTTTAGTGATATGGCTCACATGATAGTAAAGCCTGACTATACGCATTTGATAGTTTTTGCGATAATTCCGGAGGCTTACAACCAGACGCGGTTACCTGTACCGGGGCCATTCAGTCGACCTGAAGGATATTGGGTGGATACGGCAAATTTTTCCTTTCAAATCGAGGACTTTGCCCAAAGGTTCTCGAGATTTTCCCAGAAGTGTGCTCGTCTCAATCCCCGGATGCAAGTTATTTTGGGGATACCACCATTCCTTGACTTGGTGGAATATAATAGGCAGTTGGTGCTCAAGTATCCAAAACGGGTACAAGATATATACAATCAGGCACCTGA